>JAGDQP010035167.1:0-19725 GCA_022664845.1 Lepisma saccharinum
TATAATGATGATAAACATTAAAGCATTTACATTAACGCACAGACTCATTTCGAAATCAAGAAAGAGCACGCATCTTGATAAATTATTGTGTTGTAATCCGGTACTTTTAATTTAATTTTAAGGCCTTTAGGCAACTCAGGCTCAGTCCAGATGGATGATGATGGAATGTTTGGTGAAATGAAGAAAGTGAGAGGAAACGGGGGAACACCGAGAAAACCCATGCACATGGTGTTTGTTCACCACAAAGCTCACATGGCACGAGGAGGGTTTGAACCGACGAACCCAAGCACCAGAGGTGAGCGCTCTTACCAATGAACCACCGCGGTCCGCTTTAATCAGGTACTGCTTGGACCTTTCCTGATAATGAAAAGACAGTTGCTTTAGCTTTACCGACTTCACGTGGAGTCAATTAAAAAAGTCAATAACGCATCGGCAGTTTTGACGATGGAATAAAAGCCACAAGCTAAATGCATTTTAGCAACATTTTGATATAATTCGAAAACTGATGAGTAGGGATGGCCAGATCCGGATCCAAAAGATCCGGATATCCAAAACTCGGATCTCCGAGGTTTCGGATATCAAGTCCAATGGATTCGTCCAGATTCAAAGACCCAGAATTCGGATTTCGTTATTATGATGCATCTGAAACTGCGATGCTGAGATGGTAAATTATGAAAGGCCCTGGCCAATACCTTCCCCGTCCTTTGCCTACCTCATCCCCGCCTGAAATAAAGAAAGAAAGGAAAGAGAGAGAATTGAATTTTTAAATTTAATTTATGGCCTTTAGGTATCTAAGGCTCAGGCCGGGATAGAGAAGGTGAATGGATTCGGGAAGGTGTCGACCAGGGACTATGTTGAAGGTGCTACCCCGGCATTTGCCTGGTGTGACTGAGGAAAATCCCTGGAAAACACCAGTCAGGATGGTTGACCGCTGGGATCGAACTCACGACTTCCCGAACCCTACGCCAACGCTCTACTACTGACCTACGGCTGCTCGGTGAGAGAGAAAGATAGCTCTTTGTCTCTCTCTTTCCCTTTCTTTCTTCTTCCATCTCTTCCGGAGGGAGAGAGACGGAGAGAGAGATAGATAGGACAGGATGAGTTACGCAGAGCATGGGGAAGGCATTGGTCATGGCCTTCCATAATTTACCATAAATAAAGCCAATTTAATTCAGTGTATCTTAAACTCGAAAAATATATTTTACAGAGATAGTTGTGTAGTTGATTGTTATTGTTTTGGTCCGACGTTAGTTGATAGGAAAAGTTTTAACGTATTCTATTTCTTTTCTAAAGTGCATGCTTTATCTCTCAAAAGCAAATTACGTAATCTAGAAAAGGAGTTTCGTAATTTTTTCTCGCTGCATTATTAATAGGGAAGAGAGGAGGACATGTTTTTGTTCTTTCCTTCTAAGAGCGCAATGTTTATTACATAATAACGAATAACCAGGTCGCAGGGCAAAGGGTAGTCACGGTTGGCCATGGGGATGGCGGGGTTTGAAGAGAAAAGCAGGTGCTGTCGATTATTTGTTTTCCTTTTGTCACTCCAATATATGTATTATTAACAGACTATTATAGGACTGGTTTCAATGATCACGTATGTCCGGGTCAGGCCGGGTCACCAAAACTGACCTGGTTTCAGCTGTGCCATGCCACTTCCTCTATATGTTATTAGTACTACATTTTTTTTTTTAATTTCAGAGGAATTCAGTATTTCAATATTCCAAAATATTGAATATTTCAATATTCAACATAAAATAAAGTGTATGGGCGGTAAGAGCACTATTCCGATATTGTTAAGTATATTGATGCTGTTCTGTATTTTCACAGCAAGTCAGGAGACGTAAGTCCGACGTCGGTATTTGGTCGGCGAAGCTCGGCCGATCAGGGGCCGACGGGCAGGACGACGTCGGGTTTTTAAAAATCCCAACGGAAAGCCGACTTCGGCGGGCGGGTTTGGGGCGGGGTTACGCCTCTATGCCGACACCGACGGTGGCCCGAAAGATGGCTCGACGACACCGACGGCGGCCCGGAAAACGGCCCTACGACCAAACGCCACTTTTGGATCGCGCCGACCATTCCCCGACTACTAGTTGGTCGGGCCGCCCTCGGGGTAGGCATTTTTCTTACTGGGTCGGTATATCGATATTTCGGTATTATCGGTATTTTAATATTTCGGTATCATCGGTATTTTAATATTTTGGTATTATCGGTATATCGGTATTTCGGTATTTTCGGCTTTACGGTATTTCGGTATATTGATATTTTGGTATTTTGTAAATCGATATTTCGGTATGGGTGATACCGAATTTATTCCAAAATACCGATACCGATTTCCGATATTTTCGACAGCCATATCTTCTTCAGTCCGAAATCTTGTGTTGAAAGATTTTTATTTAAATATTCAAGTTCCCTCATATGTTTGGATACTCTATTGTACAAAAATATTTTACCTAACATTTTCGTCAACATACATGGCGGCAATGTTATGTACAGCTTGCCGTACATGAGGACCCAATTGAAGTTTTCCAGTAAAAATTGATGTCCAGTCGGCTGGACTTCAGGACTTAAGCTTGGCAAATCTTCATGTCTCAATTTTCTTGAAATTAGAATAAATAACTATTTTACTAAAGAAATGAAACGATTTCATATTAATACTTATTTTATTTATTATTTATGTTTGTAAATTAAGGAATACTTATATACAAATCGACGCCTGAGAATGTTATTGTATCGCCAAAGGATTTTAATAGTAAATAGGACAATATAATTTTCAGGCGTCGAAAAGCAGTTAAACACAGATTTAAATTCTTTAGGATGGAAGAGTACTTTACATTTAACACTCAAACTTGGTTTTCCCAACAAGTAGGCGTAACTCTTCGACGCAATACACAATATTCAAGGGGATAAGAAGATGCAGTCTTGGAAAGTGAGGACCAATCTGAATGAAATATACGGTGCACATATTCAGGCATGGTAAGTTCCTGAAAATCGACTACTTTGGACTCCACTTGATTATTTTGATTAATATTTTGGAGAAAAGTTGTGGGAAATTGCAAATTGGGTAACGGTACTTTCTGGTCACAACCTCCTTGTGGATAGATATTTGACTTGTCCCATCCTCCTTGATTACTTGCGTGTCGAGGAAAACATATGCACAATCATGGGTGGGAGGTTTTGTGGGAACCTATAGAAAACTAAAAATATATAAAACAAAACTAAATAAAATAGTTAATTAATGGCAGAATACCAAATTATGGCTTTAGTGATAAAAATACGGATTTTTTAAAATGTTACTACCAATTCCTATTAATATAGTTTTCGATTTCTTCTGTTACTATGCCAGAAACTCAAAATAATAAGTGTCAACAAACTGATAAATAGAAACAAATACTTTAATGTTTAATTAGCTAGTGGTTTGGTATGCTAAGGTGGAGATGGAGGAGAGGTAAAGTAATAGACTCCATAACAACCACGCTGTTGCGCAGTGTTATTATTTGGTTAGCTTCAGTGGCGAAGCGTAGGATAAACAAATGAGTAGACATAACGTGAAATAAAAAAACACTCAAAATGTTAATAATTTGTTTACTATATAACGCAGTTCCTGCGCATCTTCCTGAAATATAAAAAATAAAATAAAAGCGTGATACAGTAAAATAAGATAACTAAATTATTTTCTTTCTTACAATGGAGAGACACCGTCTATCCTAGGTATCCCCAGGATTCGCCACTGGATAATTAGTGGGCAAAACAACAATTAAGTCCTGATGTTCAGCCGCCTGGACACGATGGTTTATTTACCAAAATATTCTACTAAAAATGCTTTTAGAAAGTGAGCAAGCACATCAAACTAGTCGTTACTATTTTCTTTTCAACTCAAGCCAAAAAATATTAGTAGGTAAACAGAAAAATGCATAATTATCTTTCTTCCTGCAAGCTGACGCAGAAGGACTACTTGCGTTCGACGCCATCTTGAAACTTCAAGCATTACGCAACAACAAATGAAGTCAGAACTACAACATTTTTTTTTCTATGTACCTAAAGAGCCCAGGTAGTTATTCAACTGGTCATAAGAACTTTATCTGTCAATGCGGAGCGAGAATAGGGTCCAGAAATGTGTCCAGCCGGCTGACCCCACGGACCGAAGAGGCTATAATAACATTTTAGAATTAGTTCATTACTACGCTGATTGAGAACTGGACCGGAATTTAAATGCACGTCTCCACACAGTAAAATCATTAAGAATAGTTTGTGTAAGTTGTCACACACTACTTTGTCTTTCGAAAAGTGGGTATTAAGAGCTAGACTGGAAGGGTTAATACCTGGTATACTTTTAATTGGGCAGAAGAAAAATTCCTATCGCTGTACAATTATTTATCATCGTAGCTGATATCCAATGCCAGAAGTCTGCTGTGCAGAAACCCATTTAAACACAATGTGAGAGTTAACATTGTTGATGGAAGAATGCACTTTCTGAAAACTCCTGCTTCGTTAATATTGTTTCTCTTCATCTTGAGTGAAAAAAAAACCTAACCAAGAAAATAATCTTCAACAGCTTGACCAAAAATGATCATGGCAGGCACATTTTACATATTCATTTTTATATAATTTATATATGTACGTACACTGCTGGATCGATTACAGAGCGAACCCGTCGACGTGGAAGTTGCCAACACTGTCTGTACTCCTTGGGGGAACCCCGTAGCACTTATAGTACTGCATATGTTTTTACCAAAATGGCCATGAACAAGCTGGAAATTTCACTCTATACTTTGAAAGTTAATTTTGTTGTGATAGAAAATATTACTTTAAATGTACATTACATAAATACAAATAAAAAAACATACTTTGAAAATTGAAATCTGTTATATAAAACATTATTATCATTCCACATTAAATTTGAATTTATCTATGGCCTTTAGGCACTCATAGCTCAGGCCTATTATAGTAAAAGATTATACTGCGTCCGTTATAACAATTTTATGTAGCTGCAACTACGTCACAGTGCTGTCGTCCATGACATGCTAGGATCCATAACACAATGCACTTAATAACCTTATGTCTTAAACAGATGTAACATTAAAGTGACCATTTTTCCATGGTTTTTACAGGGACACAAGTAACAAGTAAACTGGGTATGTACTATGCAAACCAACTTCACCGTATACTTTTACAAGTAGTTAGTGGCCGTTATTGTTTAGATGATCCTGGCTTAACGTTAATGGGATGATATTTCTCACTAGAATGGATTTTCTTTAGTAACCCATGGTTCTCTTCAAGTTGTAAAACTTATTCTTACTACTAATACTGCTTGAATGGATTAACTTTTCATTTGCGACTTGTTTTTCATCCACTTGTAGTTCATGAGAAAAAATAACCTCTCTATAGTGCCATTGCTGCCCGGGAGAGAGAACAGTAGTTCAATAACCATATTTAGGTTATTGTGGAGAATGTTATTGTCTTTCAGTTTTGATGGACGGTAGTTGTCTGGTGCGTGTTTTCTCCTGGGAACTGGGTTTTTATAACAAAATATTTCGGGGCGAGTCCAAATCGTCCAAAAGGAAAATCGTCCAATTTACCCCTTGAACCACGTAAACATACTACCATACTGGATACATATGTTTATAACAGTGCTTCTAAGATTCAGAAAGCGTAAAGTGTTAAATATGTTCCAGTGATCATTTCGAAAAGATTTGTTATAATTTAGTCTCTCATTCACCTGGTCCATGACATGCGAAGCTACATGGTGACCGTACCAGTAATGGACCAGTGGTTGACTAATAAGGGAGACAAACAGTAATAATAGTTTATATTGAATACAGTAGTAAACACAGTACGTTTTATACTTCCATAAGGTTTAATTGTGTAGTCCCGAAAAGCTGTGCAATCATGAAATACAGTACCCCTAAAATCAAATAAAAAAGTGTAAAGGGCATCTGGAAGAGAGCAGAGCGCACAATAAGAGGACAGAAGTATAAGTAATACAAGATATCCGTGCATATCGAGTAGAAGGTACAGTGAAATAATTAATTATTGCATTCCTTCGTTGTTCAAGGAACAACCTACAGTAAACAGAATCAATGATCTACACTGCAACAACCGTAGTTCACAATTGGTTACTACAACTGGTCAACTACTGGTGCAACTACACCTTCAGCAATATATTTGTCTGTTGTCGTGTTAAATGAAATAAATGCGAGCTGCTTTTTCTTTGACTTATTCTGCATGGTCTTAGGATTTGTTTCGTATATTTTTTCTATTATATAAACGCCAGTTCTTGCTTAGAGCTGAAAGTTCCCTTATTTGGTCAAACATTGATACGGTCACCTTATAAATCACATTATTGAATTGTAATCACATTAAATTTACACGTGAAGGTTTGGTATTATGGTTAAAGAATACAAACATACACAGATAATTTGTCAGTGCTTATAAAATATTGTATAGCTCAACACAAAGAGTAACCAAAACTTCCAGTGAACATCGAAAGGTGCATAACGAAAATTAATTGCCCAAAGTGCATGAAATATAATGAATATTACTGACATTTCCTTTAGTCAGTTTTCTTGTAATTACTTAAAATCTATGAGAAAAATGAGAACAGTAATCCTTCTCTTTAAATTCTCGAATTAACATATTGACGGCATAATGAAATGCATAGAAAACACTTTTGTCTCCATGCCATCAATTTATATCAACAATATTTTTACAGAAGTTTTATCTAACACTCACCTGTGAAATGTGACATTGGGACCCTTCTTATTGTATCTGTTTATGCATCAAAAAGCGACACAACTCATTACAATTTTAAAAATCACAGAAAAGCACAAAAAATGATCTGATTATTTGCATGTATGTGAATGCAATACCTCAATTTTATTCCATACGCAATATGGTGGACCGTGATACATGCAACCGGTCGGTGGACATTTTCGGCTTCAATTTATTTTCGAGCTAGGGGTACGTTTGGGCGTCTCCTTCTATTTTAATTCCTCCATAGTGTACAGCCACTGTCGAAAACTGCAGTAGTAACGAATACTACAGTTTATAATGATTCTAGTAAAGTGCTTCTTTTTCCCAAGGTTACCAATGTACTATGTTTCTCACAACCTACAGTATTAAGAAACTCTGATTTTACAGTAGATCAGACCCAAAATGCATCTTAAATTTTAAACATGCCTTTGCATTTGTGAACGGTATGTCCTTCTCAAGTAACACATCAACTCCCTCTCTTGCACTCGCTTACAGTAGAGACACATGATGCTGAAATCGTCAAATACAGTGACTTCACCTCTGTTACTCGTGAGTTAAGGTACCATGAGTGTCGAGGAGACCGTCTTTGCAGTGTAGTGTGTCTTCGAGCAAATGACTCTACGTAACGCTGATTAGGTATTTTTTAAAAAGGCTCTCCTGTAAAATCAATAAAATGGACATAATATGTTCTTTTTCTTTGGTCTTCAATTGCTTTTACCAAGGAACCTTTCCACTTTCTGAATAAACTAGATGTACCATCAGGTAGAACAGGAAACAACAAACTGACATTATATCTATAAAGAGAATTTTTGACTTAACACGGTTTGGGATATAAATCCTTTTAATTAAATAAGAGTTGGTCCAGGAATATTGACAGCATGCGACCAACGTAGACTGGGTTAGTAGTTAATGAGTCATTTAAAGAAGTAGACAGCCTTGAAGGCTCATCCTGCATAGAGCCAATTAAGCTATAGTTCAGAACGACAAAAATCTATTCACTACAAGAACAGAAAATATTAACCAACCATGAAGTGACTTCATCAATTGGCAATTTCGAAGACAATTTAATAGACTCTTTGAGTCTCTGATTTGGAGTCCTTTCACTCAATTTTGTTAAGATGAGGTAAAAACAAAGGCACAAAACATATATAGATGAATATTTAAATTTTCTTGTACATTTGCTTCCACTTCAAACAAAAGACCACCTAATTTTCTATTGCTGAAACATTATTATTATCCTTTGTGATATTTCTTCCTTGAAAATCTTTCCTTTTCGACACATTTATATCTTCGTCAGGCAGAGACAGAGACGGAAGAGGAAAGACAGAGAAAGAAAGAAAGAAAGAAAGAAAGAGAAAGAGAGAGAGAGAGAGAGAGAGAGTCTGCACTTCAACGACGGAACATCTACGAGGAGTACTTTCCCCTCTTAATATTGTTTCCGTCTTCGAACGGAGCTTCGCTGCAGTGCGGAGCCAACTTCTCAAAAACTGAAGAATCCTGCAACATCAAAGCAGTTTATTCGAGAGCACAACGAAAAACGTTAATAGCAAAGTAAATTGAAAGAGAAAGAGCTATAGACAGAGAGAAAGAGAAAGTAAGAGAGAAGAGGAGCATAATTTCATAAAAATAAGGACGGCAGTGAACCGAGCAAAGATCGAGAAACAAGAACAAGATACTGACTAGAATGCATAGGTTCAAAAAGTTGTTGGCTTCATTTTGAAATAAGAATGCCACTTCCATCTTCATTCAATTTTTTATCTTCTTTGAGAATTTTTTATTAATTCCTGCTGCTTGAAGTAAAGAGAGGGTGGAGATGGAAAACAGGGGTTAGATGAAAGTCTTTAGTTTGAAATAGAGGTACGGAAATTTTATGGTGCTTTCTTTTCAAAAGTAAAAGATTTCCACTAAAAGAGAAGCGACAGAAAGAATGAAAGGATTTCTTAGAACAGTGGCTCGATTACTTTCGTTTTAAGCATTTCAATGAAATTGATTTGATTGCCATATTCCTGTTCGAATTCTCGCCGTGACACAGAAAATTAATTTCATCAGGACAATAAGGACGTGCAATATTACTAGGAACAAATTATGTATCCAGTCACCGTGATTTTGGGGTTGTGTGAGCATTCTTTGGATTAGTACTGGTCAATTACGAGCATTCGAGTCCTAATGTCGGTCATACTAACTGAGAATTTCTAAGGTTTCCCTTAGTTTCAAAAGACGAAAACCGGTATAGCGTACGTCTTTTGGGGCCGTAGGTCTTTATACTGGGATCTAAGGATGTAGAAGTGTAAAAGAAATGAATACGAGAGGTTTTAAAAACTAGGTTTAAGTTTCATTTAGGAAAAGTTACTTTTTTAGCGCTCTTGACTCACCGGTTTGTTGAAGTCTTGATGGCTGCTGACTCCAGTAAGCCTGTTCACTAATATAAAGTCTACTGTTGTAACTACTGTAGTCATCGAACTCGTGTCTCTGCTCGAGGTTGTAACTGAATGCTTAATGTTCCACAGTACTTCACTATTTTGTCAGTTCTTTTTACCCTTTTGGGAAAACAGAGGAGCTTGGAAATAAAATGGGTCAGCATGTTTCCAGGGGAAGGTGATGGCCTATGCAGTTTAAGCTCCTTGTTTTCTAACTAAACAGCCCGGAAGAGTCTTTGCGCTATTAACATATTTAGAGTTATTTGCTTGCATACAAATGTTGTATACCAGGCGTTACGTACTGCCTGTTATATAACTTTATGCATGTCTTGCTGCTTCCTCTTAATATTGTCTATGCATGATGTTTTCGTAAGAACGTTGGCGTGTTATACTTACGCGATGCAAGAAATGTTCCTTTGAATGTGGTTATATGATATGTATATGTGTCAATGTAAATAAATGGTTCTGGTACCAGGTTCGAGGCCTGGTATGCCTTAGAATAGTACCTAGCCAAAAACGTGATAGCAACCTTTTTTGGGCCCGAAAGAATACCTGTCGAGCGCATCATCCGTCAGACTTGTGATGAGCTTACATCATACCTGCCTGTCTGATCTGTCAATGTAAAATACAAAAAGATTTTTTTTATTGATGAAGATATGCGTAACCAAAAGTCTAACTATTCCAGTGAAATGTATTTTAAATACAAAACCATTTCCTTTACAAACTTATTATTACAATTTTTGCTTTTATGCCTATTATTTTCATCTTCTGGAATGGAATGAGAGAATCTGTTACATAGGTAATCAAGAACAAATGAGGTCCATTTCTGACAGCCATCATTTAGCCAATTTAGCCAGTGGTTGATTCAATAACTTTACTAGACTTTCAGGCAAAGACAGGTAATGTGCTGCTTGGTTATAGGAAGAACTTTTTATGATGAAATTAAAATATAATAATACTGTAGACATGTAAGTTTGAACCGTAACATAGATTTACTCTGGAAAAGAAATTCTCACATTATTTATCATTTCCAGACCAAACTACCATTCTGGAAATGATCTCATCTTTATCATTTCTGGTCTTTCACCGGAGCTCCGAGATCAGAAGAGCCGCACTAAAACGAGATATTCAATTGTGTTACCCGAAACGAATGATTTTATCTCTAACGTTTAACCCGATAAACTGTTATAAATTGGTTTCAACTGATAGTTTTCAAAACATGTCATATTCAGGATAATTATATTTAAAGCGTTAGATCGATTTGAAATAATACTAGTTTATTCAGGTTAATATTAAAAGAACAAACAATTTGACCTCATTTGAGCTTCTTCTCTGTTGTTAGTTGGTCTTTATCCCACACTACCCTTGTTTCTTTAATTAATTCTATTGAAAATTAAACCATAAATGTTATATTTATTTTTAAAAATTTAAATACTGTACTCACAATTTGTAAACTTATTTATTTAAGTTACTACTTACATACATTTATAACATAGTATTGTCTTGAAAAAAATGATGAAGCTTAAAACTGGACAGTGAAAGGCAGATAAGCATCAATCTTTTTGAAGAAAATGCAAATAGTCAGTGTTTCAGCTAAATTGTATTGGAAATTGTTAACAGGGTTTATTCACTAAAGCAACTTAGAGTTCATTAGTGATAAATATGGTAAGCTTTCTAAATGAAACTTGTATTCTCTCAAAAACTCTTGAAAAGTGACTAAAATTCCTATTTAAAGTAAAAAAAAACTTTTAAAGAAAATTGCATGGGCAGTGAAAAGGGAGAAGTACACTCAGTCAATTATAATCTGAGCGCACTCTTTAGCAACTCTTAGGAAGTTCAAGTCCAGGAATTGAGCTATGTGGCAACCTTGCAACAACATGAGTGACCACTGCGCGGGGTTTAATACAATGAGTATATTAGTTCAGTTTTAGAGTACTAATCTTTGTGAAGAAAATAATATTTGTATATCTAGTCGTGATTGGCCATAAAATAAATTATAACACAGCGATGTTGTTATGTCAGTAATCATCAGCGAAGAAGTTTCGCTTATTCCCACTTGGGACGTTAAATACCGTTTTTGGAACTTTTAACAAATTATACAACATGGTTTTTATAACTATAGAATCTAACAAAATAGTAGTCAATAGAAGATTAGCTCCTAAATCCATTCAACACTGTAACTGAAACAAAAATCAGTTTTATATAACATTTACTTTGCTTTTATTTCAGTAAGAGTTGAACTTGAAGCCTGTCTATCTGATTTCTTCGTGGCCGTGAGCGCTGCGTCGCATTATTTCCCCCCCCCCCTTTTCGTCCATAAAGTTGGCGACGCGAGTTCAAATCCCGAAGCTTGCTCTTCTTTTCTCACAAAGCTCCATTATCTATGTTCGTATTGTATGAACGTATTAGCTTGATTCCTGTCAAATGCAAAGAAATCTGACAACGATTACCATTCCTTTAATAAGGATTAACCATTTCAAGGTTTGGTCTAATAATTATATCAAAAGCTTTAATAGCCATATCAAAATATTTAGAAAGGAGCAGTTTAATCGAGGTCATATTCGCTGACGTCACACTTGAGGTCAGTGACTCTTTATCTGCTTTGCTGAAATTTAATCACTTGCATGAATTCTTAAAATGCAGAAGGCTAACCAAATGAAAAGGATCTGCAAATTTTAAACACCAAATTAGAAACGGTTGAACAAATCGAGATCGCTGAACCCAAATTTGAAGTCAGTTTCTCTGTACCTTTTTTTTTAGGCGCTAGCCTCCATTACAGATGGAGGAATCAAAATTAAGAGGTCCAATATTTTAAGGTAGCTATCTGGCAGAACATACCAGATGGACAGGAGAAATTAACAGAACTTTCTTGTTCTCACTAGATGTAAATCCACATTGTTCTCACCTAAGGAATATCATCGGTTTCTCGATTTTTGCTACATTATACTATTTTAGAATTGCATTTCTTTAGGTAAACTTTTATCCGGTCGCAATGAATGGACAAAGAAGCAATTTTTGAGTAGCAGAATAGTGGTTCCAAAATACAAGCTGCATTCCTCCTACTTTCTAAGGAGGAGTTTTACAAATGAAGTTGGTGTATATTATCCCCCAAATGCATCTAATCAAATACATAAAATATTTTATGATTTTGAAAGAAAATTATACTTGCGTAGATCAGCGTTTCTCAACGTGGATGTCGCGACCGTTGTGTGTAAGGGGATCGCAAGAGAAGGTGAAAAAATAAATTTAACTAGGGTTTATAGGTTAAAATTAATAAATTTCGAAGACGATATGTTATTTTGCTTATTGTTTTTATAATTAGGGTCTACTAAAATAATGCAATTTGTTGAATAGTTTTGAATAATGTAATTAGGATATTTATTATAAAATACAGCAAATCAACGGTCATGTTTTGAAATGTCATGGTTTTATGAGTCGCAGGATGAAAAAGGTTTAGAAATGCTGGCGTATGTGGAAAGCGAACCTATGATTCTCAGTGTAGAAAGTGCACATAGTTAATCAAGCTAATAACCACGCCAGCAATCTGTTGTTATCCAAAACATCAGCTTTGCTTGTTTGCTTACACGCTCATTTCGTATACTTGTGTTTTCCCCCTTTTGCTGAATATGATTGTATTCATATATTGTATCGATGAGGATGAGGTCTCTCCTGGAGGGAGGAGTTTGTCTACTGCTCCAACGCTGTCCAGAGAAGTTGGGAGAGAGAAGCCGAAGCTCACAACTGTGATCGCCACTGGCTTTTATTCGCAGCAGCTCCCCAATTGTATCCTATTACGACTTGATTCAAACATTTACATCTGAACACAAAAAATTGACATTTATTTACATTTCATGTAACTGCCAAAGGAGGTTGAAAATGAGAAATAAAAATGTCATGTGTGTGTGTGTATTATGTAGTGTATAATGTTTTCTCCTAATATTATAACCACAGCACTGGATTTTCGAAACAACGAATATTTCAATATAGGTTCTGATTCCTACATTCAATGTCCAAGAAGATGATATAGTCACGGAAAAAGTATTACGGGAACAAACATCTAGTTTTTTTTTTTTTTAGCTCATAGATAGGCACCCATAGCTTGAACCTGCCACTTGCAGTCCCTTAGACATATCACGGCTTAGGCAGAGCTGAGTGTCTGGTCCATAAATATAAGGTAAACGAACAAAACAAACAATAAAAAAAAAAAAACACTAAATGTTATGTTCCCGAAATACCTTTTTGGGTTTCTTTACGCCGAGGGATATTGTCCCTTAGATATGCAACTGTACTGCATCAGAGTCTCTGTGTGTAGCTAGACTGGTAGTCATAGTAGCGTGTAAGCGAAGGGTATATGATTATATATATAAATAATTCACAGTCATATTCAATCCACTACTGGATGAGGCCCCTCCCGGCCGCTGACTAGACGTGTTGGGAGAGAAGATCCAGAGTTCTCAACTGTGATCACCACTGTCGTTTATTCACAGAAGCTCCCCAACTGTCCTCACAATGCTGGGTCAACACTAAAATTTTGAGCCCCTACCGGGAATCGAACCCGGGACAGCTCGCACTAAGTCGAGCGCGCTACCGACTAGGCAGTGGCGATCACAGTTGTGATCTTCGGCTCTTCTCTCTTAACATGTCTGGTCAGCGTTGGAGCAGTAGACTAACTCCTACTTCCTGCAGAGGCATCCTGTAGTGGATTGAATATGGCTGTGAATTATATATATTCTTCTTTATGTGTATCTTAGAATAAGATAAGATAAGATAAAATGAATTGTATGGGCGGTAACAGCACTACGGCTTACGCCCGTCCCGAGTGTATCTTAGGAAAATTTAATACTGATACGTCTGTGTAACACCCACATTGATGACGGAACTATGTAGAAAAGGTATAATATAGTTTTAAAAAATTAGTCTCTATGGGTAAGGTTCGAACCAACTTTGTCAGCTTTATTGAGAAAAAGAAAGAAAACGAGAATAAACACAACACTACCTCGGCTACGAATCATAATAAAAGAAACTTCGAGCTAAACTCTTGTTGAAATGTAAACGAAGTAAAATTATATAAAGCGCCTTTTTGTTTATTTTTCAGTTTTTCATATATCTATGATCTAACGTTCCATTTAACGCTATTTGCGTAGATTCTATACATATGAAAACTATATCCTACAATTTGGTAAAAGTTAATAAAAAAGGAATTTAACGTCCCAAGTGAGAGTAAGCAACACTTCATCGCTACTGATTACGAACGTGCTGATATCGCTGTATTAAATTTATTTTATGATCAATAATAGTAAAAGAATAACTTTCTTCAACCACAGAGAATGTTTGTCAGTAGTGGCTAGTAAATTTTCTTAAAATTAATTTATTGCTTTTAGATATCATAGGCTCAGACCGAAGAAGTTAGTTAGTAGCTGTAGAAACTAGTTTAACTAGTAAGTAAATCAATCTTTAAAAACAGGAGAGTGGATACTCATGTTTTGCGACGTTGCCACATAATTTACATCAGAACTTATTTTTTTGAGACCAACAAGTGGGTTTTATAAAAATTATAATAAATAACAAATAAATAGATTACAACAAAGAGAATTGAATCTGTTTTGTAGAGGAACTTATCTGTTGATGAATGGCTTATTCTTAACACGTTTCTTACAGTGGAAAGCATTTAATTTTGTAATTTGGACTTTTGAAAGAGACCGCTCATTTTATCATTGACCAAGTGTACTTCAACAGTCTGAAAAGCCAGGTACGGAAGTTAAATCAATTTCTGATTTATCTGATCAATAGAACAATGATAATAGTAGCAGGCCCACTCATGAGGATATCTGATAAGTGCTTATTTTGTTTAAAATGTTAAGTTTCAGTTTTAGGATGGATCACAAATCTAACTATTTACAATAATTTCTTCGGGTCGAGGCTTGAAGAAACGACGGAATGACGAGTACGAAAAAAAATCAAAGCCTTGAGACGCTCAATTCCAGAAATTATGGAAAACTTAATCTTTATAAATTCTTCTGAAAATTCAAACAGAAATAACATTTAACACCACAATAATGATAGCATATGCAAATAGGGGAATTGTGTTTAATATATGATAGTTTGCACACTCTGCACATTAATACATACAAGCTAGGCGAAATGGTGAAAATCTGTGGATGATAGAATGATGAAATATAACATTATTATTATAATTTTACCTTAGTTTTAGGTTATTATGTGTGCATGATATTGTCTTAGTTTATGAACTTACAATTTAGTAGATATAAGTAATTTTGTTCTCTCATGTAAATCACGAATCATGGTTAAGTAGAAGACAAGGTTATCAGCCTCAACTTTTCCACGTTAAAAAAGTATTTAAAAAGAGCGAATCAACTGTAGCAGAATAGAGACCAGTGAATACAGAGACTAAGAGCAAGAGGCCAAGAATATGAAGAAGAAATTAGATAATAAGATTTGATGGCTTACCATAGGCTCGACTCGAGCACATAGTGAGCGCCGACTCGGGTCGACTCGAGCCCATAGTGAGCGCCGACTCGACTCGACTCGAGCACATAGTGAATGTCGACTCGACTCGACTCGAGCAGTCGCGACTTGAGTCGAACGAGTCGTTGACAGCCCTATGCAGCTAGGCCACCCAAATGGCACCTTCTTATCCGATAATTTGGACTTCGGCCCGTCACGATTCGCCTCTTAGCTATTAAAATCCACACCCATGCCCCTGCCGGAACTCGAACCCGGAACATTCGAACCGTTGACCTACCGCCGCAGAAAGCACGGCCGTCCAGCCAGCAATCATGTCTGGTAAACAATCGCTTTCTCCTTCCTTCGTCTCTCCCATACTAAAATCAGCAAACATCATGAACACATTTTTTCTAAATATAGATGTATTAGTATTGATAAAACGAAAGAATAAGAGAGAAACGAATCAATAGATATAAGTTGATGGAGGGAGAAATTTAAACATACACCATGAAAAATTGAAACCGATGGATGTATGTTAGGCAGAGAAATGAGAGAGAGAGAAAAGGCGAAAGAAGAAGAAGAAGAGGAGGAGGAGGGCATACAGTTAAAAATATGGAATGTAGACGTAGTAAAAAAGAGCCTAACATTACGAAGTTCAGTTCCCACTTCAGTTCTAACAGCAAAATAGAAGTGACTTTTGGATTTTATATTTTTTCAGGGCTATTCGAATATCATTATAAAGCTTGCTTGAAAAAAACCATAAATCCACTCTCAAAATAAAAAAAACAAACTTGGTGGTCAGATTACATACTCATGATTTCCAGTAAAACTGCAAAGTTTTGAAACACAGCTAAGGATAATGTCAAAAGTGTAACACACATGATTTGTTTGCGCGTGGTTCGGTTGCAAATTCGGTGGGGCTTATTGAACGTACTGGTTTGGAATACATTGCAATCAGGGATTCCGCCAGGATTATCAGTTTGCGGGGTGTAAAGTCAAAATTGGGAGGGTGTAAGAAGTTTTACAATGTTTCTATCAACCTTTCACGGCAACAAAAAAGTTAAAGTTGCGAGGATTTGGGACTGACACCCTCCACAGGGGCCGGGGTCTGGCGGAATCACTGATTGTAACAAACCCAGTATATACCGTAGGCCACACCTTCCATTACAGATCACTAATGCAAATTGAACATACAAAGAAAATGAATGAATTATAATTTTTCTGCGTAATTTCTATTAGAATGAGCCAAGATTATATATCCAAATTGTATCAAAATGAAAAGTTACAAATGTTCAAAATCAAAATTAGGATGTTCCTCATAGGCATAGTAAACCTTACATGTTACACATTGCAAACGTTAGAAAAACACATTTAATTATATGTTAATAAATAGGATGGAAACGAATTTTATACCAAACTAATAATTAAAAAAATCTTCTCTTTAAATAGCCAAAAAATGGAAGCCATTTTCTATTAATTTCTTAAAATGTATCTGTTCCGAACATGCCACTCTAGATTCCACCTATTGCGAATATAACGTTCTAATAATAACAACACTAATGAACTAGTGTTTATAACAATTCGCACAGATGGAATGAACACGGCAGAGCTGAAACGGGTCGCCGACTGTCGGGGGATGCTGGCCAGCTTTTGGGCTGTGTCATCAGGTTTAGCATTCGAACCCGTTCTGACTCGGTGATTCGATTTAGATCTGATAACCCAGAGGATGAAGGAGATATTTTATTTATTTCATTGCGCTTGAGCAGTGTATTTTCAAAGGTGACCAGGACTGGAGTTGTTACCCCGAGCACACGAAAAATACTACGCCTAAATTCCCAGTTAAATAGATTTTCCAGACCGGGTCAAATTTAGCTACCGCGTCACTTATGCTTGGGTCAGGTCCTATCAACAGGTCTTCGAAAATGGCCCGGAATTGACTGTGGAACACGCACAAAAAGAGTGTGTGTGTGTAAAGTAAGAGAAAAAATAAACACTAATAGGGAGAGAGAGAAGAAGAAGAAGAAGAGAAAGACGCAGCGAAGTCGCGATACCATCAAGAAAGAGAGGAAGAGAGAAAGACCAATGAAAACCACGAAAACTACATTATCATTATGCTAAAGAACACACATTGTTTACTCGGATTCTCACCAATGATGCTTCGTAAGTTCTCCAACCCAGGGATGAATCTCTGAATACGGCTAGTGGGGAATCGAGCCGAGGGTTTTCAATTGGAAGTCTAACACGATAGTGATACTCTACAGGTGACTCTACCCAAAACGTGTTTAACGAATCGTATAGTGTTTGCTTCTAGGAATAATAACATGAAAAGTGGATATTTTAGGTCAATTACATGTTCTTAACTGTCCTTTTAACCCCCAGAGGTTTTATTTGGACTTTTCCAACCAACATTCGTAAATCGTCTTCCTCTGTATAGTGGCTCATAAGGGAGTGTCACGATATGTTGTAGCTGAAATCCTAATCAAACATAGTGAATCTGATACAAGATGGTGAGATACGGAGAATACAAAAAAATTAGGTGCGATGGACAAGGGACCGGAGCTAGGGGGTCGAAATCTCGAAATTCACATACGTTAAATAAAGGATATATCCACAGTGTTTCAGAATAAAGGACGGAACTTTCGGGAGGTGATTTCTGGCATCAAAAGAAGTAAAAACGTTCCTTTGAACATGGGTGAAATTTCGCTTAGTTTTGGAGATACAGTGTTTCTAACTTTGAGTCCAAAATCGACGTCTAGTAATGGGAGAAAATGAATAATTCTCAGTAAGTCAGAAACGAGACATTGAATGAAAATTCCGTTTCCGGAAATTTGTTTCTAGCAACATGGTGGACATCAGGAGTGAAAACACGATGTCGCCAGTTTGTCAGTGTTGCCAACTAGGTATAAAGTTTAAATTTTTCAAATGACAGTTCGTCGTATTATTGTTTATTTACATCGTCTAGTGATGATAAACAACATACTTAAAGCACACACCACCGGGTTGCAAACTACGGATAAGACAGAGAGGTTTTCGCGATCTTATCTACACAAACTACAGGTCAGTTTATCTGAAATCGTCCAACTTGGTTAACCGACCTCTTTCAAATAATAATAATAATACTTATATTCCTTATAATAGAATAGTTCAAAACGGGTATTCTTTTATTTTTATCCTAAACTATTAGTTAATGGCCGCCATTTTTGCAGTAGTTTACAAAAAAGGTAATATGTCTGTACTGGTTTATCATAGGGCACTCAAACAGAAACCATGTTTCTCCCTTAAATTTGCTTGATAATTTTAGTTTTCTGCATGATAAGACTAAAATGTAGCTGAAGTGATCAAAATGGGATCCTAATGTAATTATTAAAACAGAATAAATTCCTGTTTCAGGGGTCTTTTTCGTACGGAGCGGATTGAATATCAGCGTTGATCTTTTGTACGCTCTTACACATCAAATTCTATTGAATGAATGCAAAATATGAAGGCTTACATATGGTTCCTTAATCTTTTATGAATGTTTGAAAATCCAAAACTTCGTATTTTATGTGTATTGGAGGCCCAATATCTTTGGTGGGACAAGATATAAAAATCTATTTTTTTTTAAGTTGTACAATTATGTAAGGAGAACATATGGTAATAATTTCAACTATGATATTTGAGTGTCAACGCAGTTAAAAATTTGCAAATTGAGGTTTATCATGTTCGTGCGTGCTTTGATACTATGTTTACCTGTTCAAACCCAATTATCAAAGTTGACATTTCTACCATATGTTCTCCTTATATAATTGCAAAACATGTGAAAATAAATATTTTTATATTTTGCCCACCAGAGATATCGGGCCTCCAATAGGCATAAAATACGAATTTTTGGATTTTCAAACATTCATAAAAAATTAAGGAACCACATGTCAGCCTTCATATTTTGTATACATTCAATAGAATTTGATGTGTAAGAGTGTACAAAAGATCAAGTGTACAAAGAAGCCCCATAAAACAGGAATTTATGATGTTTTGATAATCACAATAGAATACCATTTTGATCACTTCAATTATGTTTTAGGCTTATCTTGCAGAAAACTAAAATTATCAAGCA
>JAGDQP010035168.1:2857-19725 GCA_022664845.1 Lepisma saccharinum
AATCCAATGGCGAACGTTTGTTACTGCGACGATGAACTTGCGAGCTCCATAAGCGATAGAGTTAGTTAGTTAGTTCTTGAATAGTAAGCTCTTGCGTAAATCCATTCCTTTGTCAAATATATGCCTTGTATTTTACTGAAGTTTCAATGCATACATCTTTGATTGTTAATATGTATAGACGGTGTTTTAGATCGGCTCCGCGAATTTAATTAGTTTTGTGTAATATAATTATGATATGTAGTATGATATACATTATTATGACGAATCCGTTGATATAATCTGATAATCGTTATCTGAATTGATTTGAATTTTTTGATGTGAATTCATTTTAATTTTGTGTTGTTGGAGCAGATTTCGCTTCGTCTTTAAGTGTGATGTTTTGCTACCGTTATCACAACAATCACAATTTAAATATCTGAATATATAATCAGTTTTATACGCTTAAATGGTTCTTTATTTCCTTGAACGATGTCTAACGCCAATCGAATGTTTTTAAATTTTAATATTCTCCCACAAGATTCATTCTTTAACCCTGATGTGATTGAGGACACAAGTATTAATATTGCAGCACCTTTTTTAAGATTCACACCGTTAACTACATCAGATAATGTATTGTACTCTAGTGATTCCGTCTTATTACCGATGAATTTAAATGAGGTTTCTTGGCAAATATTTTGCAAATACAAGAGGACTCTCTATTCATGGTGCCAAAACTCATCAGGATTCTAGTATATCAAATGTCTCCTTCACTACTGCTCCTGTTCTCCTTCGAGCATTTTCATCTCGTCTAATCCACAACAATTCAAATGTGCTCGAATCCTTGCTATCCGAAACTAAGAAATTATTTAGTAGATAAAATTCTTCCATTCCTCTCTTTCGTCGAGTTCCTAGAGGTACACGTTCTGCAGTGGCGGATGTTCTCCATGCAGTAATTGGTCAGACAGTCAGAGCAAACAATGTAAATACCTGGATGGACATTTTATTTTTTCCTTATGCTGTGTTGCGTGTACCACAACAGTCTCATGATGTGACTAATCTCACTACTTGGGTTAAGGAAGGAGTTCGTTGTTGGCTAGACAATCATCGTGATGCCATTCCTTGCCCTTCGACAAAACGGCGGAAAACGAGCTCATTTAACGATTCTTTCAACATCAAGATTGTTGATGGAGATGCTCGTGGTGTGGTTTGCTTACTTACCTCTGATGACATAATAGTTGCTCCAGACGCCAATATTTTGAAAAACGTAAAGAAACAACATCCACCTCAATCTGATTTTTTCACTATGCCGGATCCTCCTCCTTCTGCTTCCATCATGTCTCGAGTGTCTGCCTTCGAACTCTAGAAAGCTATCTAACCTTTCCCTTCTGGATCCGTAGGTGGATTGGGTGGTCTTCGTCCATCGATTCTAAAGGATCTTTCAATGTGTAACGATGTTAACTTAAAAGATCAAATCATTATATCTTTTTGTGATTTTATTTCTATTATATTTTTTGGAGAACTGCCTACAGAAGTTCATCCTATTTTCTTTGCCGCCATCTTGATTGCCTTAAGAAAGAAGTGTGGAGGAATTCGTCCCATTGCGATCGGTAATGTGTGGCGTCGTCTGACAGAAAAAAATATATGTTTTCGAATTCGCGATTCCGTTAACGCTTTTCTATCCCCTCACCAATTAGGAGTATGTATTCCTTACGGTTCTGAGGTTGCTGTCCATGCCGCTCGCATTTACTTTTCATCTCATCATCTTTGTCCAAAAGCCTTCGTAAAGCTTGATTTTTGCAATGCCTTCAACGAATTAAATCGCGATGCCATGTTGAAGCTGATTCAAAAAGATTTCCCGTTGATTTATCATTATGTTTTTCTGTGTTAATCTCAACGTAGTGATCTCCTTCTGGCTGATGCCATCATCTTATCTCAACATGGTATCCAACAGGGTGATCCCCATGATCCTGCTCGTTTTGCAATTACACTACAATCTATCGTCAATTCTATAGCAACCAAATTGAACTGATGGTATTTTGATGTTGGCACTACCGCGGACGATTCAGACCTAGTTCTTGCTACCTTACTTAACATTCGGGATGCATCGTCAGAAACTGGCTACATCTGAATATTTTAAAGTGCGAAATTAGTTTTCTAAATGTTCCGCAAGACCAGAACGATGCTCTTTATTCAAGATTCATGGACTTGGCTCCTGGAATACGATTTATGACTTCTGATTCAGCGTATCTACTTGGCTCCGCCATCTCTACCGAGACCCTACGGAGCCTACTGATTGAGAAGATTTCTAAGCTTGAATTTTTCTTTTCCCGCTTATCTTTGATTTCAGCACATTCAGCATTCTATCTACTTCGTGCTTCCTTTTCCATCCCCCGATTAATGCACTTTTTACGTTGTTCTCCTTCTTGGCGGGAAGAGTCCTTGTTACAGAGTTACGACTGTGTTTTACATGCAGGCCTCGAATCGATCCTTAATTGTTCTTTGAGTGGCAATGCTTGCTTGTTTACAGGCTAGCCCGCCCGTTCAGTCAGGTGGACCTGGTATTCCGTCCATGGATTTGGCGATTCCGTCCTTTCTAGCGTGTTTCCATGGATCTCGTCGTCTCGTTGAATCTATCCTTCCATTGGGCCTCTACCTCAGCCCGGCCCATTCATAATTGTTCAGCAAAATGGTCTACATTAAGTGGGTTAAATTCTCCTCTTTTGGATGTCAATAGCTCTCAGTCTTCATGAGATGATCATATCGTCAAACGTACAAAATGTAAATTTTTACAATCCTCTAATTGTCTCGAGGATAAAGCCAGGCTACTAGCAGCGCATTCACCTGAGTCCGATGCTTTGCTGCAAGCTTTGCATTCTCCTCCTCTTGGTATAAATCTTTCGAATGAAAGCTTCCGTATTGCTGTTGCCTTACGTTTAGGAGCAGACGTCTTCGTACTTCACCGTTGTCCAGCCTGTGGAACATTCGTGGGTCAACGGGCCTTTACGGTCTCTCCTATGTCAGGAGTGCTGGTAGATAAATGCGTCATTCAAGTGTCAACGATGTTATTCTTAGAGCTCTCGTTTCGGCTAATGAAATATCGGTACGTGAACCATCTGGCTGTAAGAGACCTGATGGAAAGACACTTGTTTCATAGAAAAGAGGAAGACTATGGAATTTCACCTTCGCGGATACTTTCGCCATTTCAAATATTACTCATTCTTCTTTGGAAGCGGGTGGTGCAGCTACTCGTTGAGAGGCCGATAAAACAAGAAATATTCTAATCTACTTGCTAAGTTTATTTTTGTTGCGATCACAATCGAATAAAGTGGTACTTGGAGCACGGAAGGCCTTAATTTTATCAAGGATGTTGGTCGGCGAATACAGATCGTTTCTGGTCATGCCCGCGCGAACACCTTCCTAATCCAGCGTCTCAGTGTTGCAGTTAAGCGAGGGAATGTATCATCTTTTCTTGATACGTTGCCGCCTGGGAAGGCACTAGACGATATTTTCCTTCTTTGATTTTCTTAAAGCGAAAAAGAGTCTCTTGTGTACCGGTAATGACAATTTTTTGTATGACGGAGATATCAGCTGTTTAATTCATTGTGTATGGATGTAAGTGTTACAGGATCTTTTGAAGTTGTACCAGTGATCTAATTAACAAGATTTGGAGACATTGACGTAGGGATGATCTTTTTTTGTATATATGTAGTTTACATGTATTATTAATGTAAATAATCAATTAAAATCAGAAATAATAAAATATAAGGTATATAATAAAGAGCTAAGTATAAAATAAAACAAAATAAAGAACTAATTCATAAAACATATTTCTCATTATATCTTTAACGGGCTTGTATGGCCTACAATTCTCGTATGCTTTTAATTATTTGAATTGAGGAAGTATTACTGAAGAAAGTTCATTTTAAATTTTAACAAATTTTAACAATCATAATAGATTGTTACATTATAGCATTCCTACAACTTTAAATAAATTTAATTAATTGTTGTCATGGATTTACTACAGCCCATTAGATGTAGATTAAAATTAATTTGCTGATATGTTTCGCTTGTAACGCTTCTATTGTACACCATAATTTCGAGTAAGTTTTCAAACTAACTTTGATGTAATATTTAATTTAATTTCATGATTTTATAATCCTTTTTACGTAGGCTGACGAAATATGATTTTAAAAATGTTGCGATAGCTCGTGTTAAATTAACAGTATTTTTATTCTACCTGTAGTTCTTAATTATGTAACCTTACCCGAATTAAAGCAGTGTTTAAAATATTGACTGCAGATATCACCCAAGTCAATAAAAAGCAGGAAACTACGCCGCATAGCTCAAGTAAGCAGTAACCAGTTCATTAGATTTAGAAAAAAAAAGCAATAAATTTGGGAACTAAATAATCCTCTATACTTATAGTGGATCAAGAGACGTTTAGAAGTTAATAAATTCATGAAGTTTATTCCCACAAGAAGGATGAAAATTGATAGAGGGAAAACCTAATGTACACGCCATTAAACGAATGATTTACTATTAGAAGCGACTTCAAGTTTTTACACAGATCCACAAGTCACTGCTCGAGTCTTGTCTCGGACTATTGGCGCGTTACACGGAATATCGTCACATTTCCGGGACGTTCGGTCAGAGTAACTTTACGTAAACTGCAATTATCTATAATTAAAACTAGTAAATGGTTACAATAATGTTCTAAATATTTTAGTTTAGTCTATCAGTCGGCGTAATTTCAAATTGAAAATCATGAGGTTAGGAACTCTTGAGTTATGATAAAAATCACTAATATCATTCTCTTTCTTGTGGGTAAAGACAGCGAGCGACTGAGCTTTAATTTAAAATCTTTCAAACAGCGAAAATACCGAAAGTAAAAAGTGAAAAAGATACCAGCGCCAATTTTGTACATTAGTCAGTCCCTTACAATTCTGTGGTATGTAGTCTCCTCTACCGAATGGCGTATCTGCTTTTTGTAGGAAGTAAATGCAAGAAAACCCTTCGCACAAGCATTATTAACCTAGAATTTATAAAACATTCTTTTGTTTGTGTTTTTTCTGAAGAAAAAAAATATATGATTTGTGTTTATGCCATTTTTGCTTCCCACCGTCGATATATGAGGTTAGGATACATTAGTGTAGTTCTAAGGTTAGCTAAACGTGAATTAGTTCATTTCGATCGCTTTCAATTTCATTTAGAGTTTGGTTAATTTAGATTAGGTCCAGTCATTATGGCGTCCTGATAATTATATAATATTTATTCGTTCACTGTTAAATACTGGCAGCAAACTGAAAATACGCACTTTGCAGGTACGTGTCTTGAAATTTCGCCGTCAGACATCTTGGCTAATTCTTCCCAGTATTTTCTTCAGACGAATGGTGAAGTGTAAACATGAATAACGTTCTAGCTACAGGAGGAAATTCATGAATAAATTGAGTAGACCTGTCTTTACGTTGGCAAATTCTTAAATGCGGCATTTGTTTTTATCTTTCAACGTACCGGTAACTAATATAACTCTTTAGTATACCTGGTTACTTGGTTTATAATAATTTAAGCTTTTTAACTATTTAGATTGTGGGGGCGCAGTCACTTTGTATGTAAGGAGGAGGAGAAGGATGATCATGACTGTTTGTTTACATTCGGAGGTCTCAGGCTTGTTTTACGAAACCCATGCCTTCAATATGAAGTGAATTTGGCGATATTTAAAGACGTAGATGAGGTGATAGGGAGCCACTGCCACTACTCTGTTTTATCAGGAGGTGAAATGAGTAGACTTAGGTGTTGAAGCTTAGGTGGTGAGCTGTTGGGTCAGCGAGGCTATGATGGTATATGTTAATTAGTGAGGCTTACTTGGCAATTTGTATC
Source organism: Lepisma saccharinum (assembly GCA_022664845.1). Lineage (NCBI taxonomy): Eukaryota > Metazoa > Arthropoda > Insecta > Zygentoma > Lepismatidae > Lepisma > Lepisma saccharinum. The sequence continues at coordinate 8,714 of JAGDQP010035168.1, forward strand.
CTTCCAGAAATTTATAGAAAATAAACAGTAATTAAAGGGGATGAGGCATTTCGTGAGTATGTCGGGGTGGTTGGACAGTGTAGTATTGTATATGGAGATTGTGATATCCGGAGCCAGAAGGACAATTCAGTGTGAATTTATTACATTCTGAAGCAGAGGAATCTTGGTGTAATTGAATAAAGCGGGTGTCTCGTGGGTGTCCAGTTAGCATTCTTGTGGCACGATTTTGCACTCGCTGCAGGAGAAAATAATGCGATTTAGCAGCATGCTGCCAAGCAGGAGTCGCATAAGTCAATTTCGGTCGTATCATCATGTAAACGTGAAGTCTGGCTTTGGGATAAAGTCCGTTGTTGTTATTTAGGATTGGATAGGGAGAGAGAGTAGATTCGTTGCGTTGCTTTAGTTGCAGTATTCCAAATATGAGTTTTCGAACATGTTCAACGCCCAGGTAGATTACACTTTGACTGTAGCGTAATGGAGTACCAAGGAGTGTTAAGGAATGAGGTTGATTAGGTGGTCGTTTCGTGAAGTGAACGACAGCGTTCAATTTGAGGCGCCATTTAGTTATCCAATCTTCAATTATATCTAAATGTTCCTGAGCGTAACGGAGTGCAAAATGGATGTCATGAGAAGACGCAGAAATTGCAGTCATCCGCAAATGTCGCAATGATGGTATAAGGATTGACAGGAATGTCAGCCGTAAGGCAAGTGGTCCCATGTACCATTACTAGGGAAGGCGCCCAAGTTTTAGATATCGAGTTACATCATATTGCTCATTGGGTAGTTTTCTAGTACCACACCCGTTGATTAAACGTTGAAAACCCGTTTAATGTTTGCTTTTTAACGGTTGTGTACAGCCAAAAACGTTGATTCAACTTTCATTAAACGTTTTTTGGTTGTATATAAACGTTGAAAACGCGAACATTAAACGGTTTTATCAACGTGTATGCTACTGGAGTTCAGGCTTGGATTCTCTGACCCTCCTAATGGAGAGTGCTAGAGCCCAAATTACCGGAAAAAATCTCAACTATAAAATTTGTAAGGTTGAAAATCGATAGAAACTCTGCAAAATGGTTTCTACCAAACCCCCAATTTTGGATTTATTCTTTGCAAACACAATCCTGGCAGAACCCCTGACTAGAGAGACATTGGGATGACCTAGTTTTACTCCCACTGAACGAAACGTGAATTTAGTTGCAGGTTTTAAGTAGAGTGAAGAATGTATATTTTTATAAGAAGCCTTAAATAGGTAAAATAGTCGATTATGAAGACTTAGTCAAGTTCCGACAATTTGAGTAGAATATATTATGTATCTGAGTTAAAACGAGTACATCGATTGAGAATTTAAATATTGTATTTGCTGCAAAAATTATTTTCAATTTTAACGATCAAATTTAAAGTAGCTGTTTTGGATGTTATCAGTTTTTTACCTCTAGCATGAAAGCTATTACCTGTAACTCAGTGAGTCCGAAAGCCAATTATGCACAAGAGCTAAGCAACATAATGATTCATGGTTTGTGTCACTGTATTCATAAATAATATGAACGTTTACGAATAAATTTAATATATATATATATATATAAATTTTCCCGCTTTTGTAGGGGAGAAGTCAACGTTTATTCACCATGTTATTGCACGTGTATATTTTTCTCTATGTTGTATATGCATACCGAGCAAAAACACCAGAGGTACAAAAAGTTCAGCCAACTTCTGCAGACCTAAAAGTGGTGAAATGGAGGACGGATGAGCGAAGTTCCTTGGCGACAGCGTGTAAAAGGAACACTGGAACTTGGCACGAGGTGGAAAGGTTCACAAATTAGAATTCGAGCCTTAGCTTGGTGGTGGAGGGTGTGGTGGGTTTTAGGGCCGTCCCCAGTCTTATGGCTTGAAGATCATGAACTTTGCCACCTCGCGCCAAGTTCCAATGTTCCTTTTACATGCTGTCTACAAGGAACGTTTTTCATCCGTTCTCCATTTCAACACTTTTAGGGCTGCAGAACTTGGCTGGACTTTTTGTATCTCTGGTGTTTTTGCTTGGATTTCACAGCTTTATGTAAGTGTATAATATATATACTTGCTTCGCTGGGAGCGCTGCCTCCAGTATCCCGTGGCGGGCTGCACCCACAACTTGTAAATTTCTGGGGGATTGTGCTTCCCTTATCGTAATCAGACTCTCCGAAGAATTGCGATCCCTTGATGCAGAAATTCCCCATAACACCGGTTTTCTCCATTTATTGTAACCTACTCGTGATGGTACATCTAGCTTCAGTGGTTTGAAAAATTAGTTTTCGGCAGCCAGTTTGGACTAAAGATGGAAACATTTTTAACATTATCTTATATTGTCATGACCTAATCGTGATGGTAAACCATCATACCAAATTGCATTTGTCTATCTGAAACTGCGTGGAAAATGGTTTTTAAGCTGCCATTTTGAGTCCAAGATAGCGACGTTTTTATAAGTGTTATAATATTTTCCAAAACTAATCTTGTTAATACCCATTTATGCCAAATGTCGTATCTCTAGGTTAAACGATTTGGAAAATGGAAGACCAAAATGGTCCTCCATTTTGGTTCCAAGATTGTGTCTTTGGAGATATTTTGTAATATTTTCCTAATCTACCAATGATATGTACCGTCATACTATATTTCGTTTTTCTAATTCCAACCATTTAGGCTGTGTATTCTATAAAAATTTCATTTTGGGGCCATTTTGGATCCAAGGTGACAACTTTTTCAAGATTTTGTAATATTTCCTTAACCTACTAAAGATGTACCTTCATATCAAATTTCTGTTTTCCAGCTTGAGTCATTTAAGCTGTGTATTCTTTGAAATTTTACGTTTGGCGGCCGTTATGAACAAAAAATGACGACTTTTGAAAATGATGGAGTTTTTCCCTTTACCTATCCTCTACATTCATCCCAAATTCATGTTTCTAGCTTATCCCGAACACCCTAAACAATATGAGTGAGTGAGTAAGTGAGTGAGTGAGTGTGAGTTTATGAATCACTAAGCCTAAAATACGAAATTTCAGGGGACTACAAATCGAATGTACTTCAAGCTATGAATAAGAAAGTTTGTATACCTGCACATATATGCCATATCTCCATAACTTTGAAAGCACATATTCCTATCTTTAACATGTTCCTTCTCACGTGGCCTCGAAATCGCCGATTTCACCCAAAACTCTTGTTCCTGTATAACATGCTTCTGGCAGTGCTGACGTTTTGGGACGCGCAAACCTTTGTAGGACCCTCAACAACACTCGAAGATGGCGCGAGGTGGCAAGGTCCATGATTTTAGGTTTGGTGATGATAATGGGTGTGGTGGGTTTAGAGCCGCCACCAGCCTTATGGTTTAATAATGATCATGAACCTTGCCACCTCGCGCCAAGTTCCAGTGTTCCTCTTACATGCTGTCGCCGAGGAACTTCGCTTATTTCCATTTCACCACACTTTAGGGCTGAGGAAGTTGGCCGAACGATTTGCACCTCTGATGCTTTTGCTCGGATTTCACAGTTTTTTCTACGTATATAATAATGTTGTCGGAACTGCAATACCCCTATGTGGCAAACTAAGGATTTTTCACGAAGGACAAAAAAACGGTTTCTGGACTAAAGTCTGAAGTACAATTTAGGCACTATATCTAAAAAAGTAGATGTTTCCACAAGATTTTTTCTACAGTATGCACAGTACACAGAATTATAAACTGGTACCAAAACACGAAAAGTTAAAAAAGAAATCCACATAGAGGATATATGTATACTCGGTTCGCTGTGCTCCTTTATCCTAATCAGACTCTCCGGGGGTTGGCCTTTACGGTGCACATCTTTCCCCATAGCGCCGGGGCTTTGCCCCTGTAACCTACTCGCGATGGAACACCTTAAAACCAAATTTCGTTTCTCTAGCTTCAGTGGCTTAGAAAATGGGGTTTGGGCGGCCATTTTTAATTAAAGATGACAAAATTTTTAACGTTTTCTTATATTGTCGTGACCTAATCGTGATGGTACACCTTTATATCATATTTCATTTCTCTATCTCGAACGGCGCGGAAAATGTTTTTTGACCTACAGTTTAGAATCCAAGACGGTGACTTTTTCAAAATGTAATATTTACCTAAACAACTCTTGATAATACACATTTATGCCAAATTTTGTATCTCTAGCTGAAACGGTTTGGAAAATAGATTATGAGGTCCAGCATTTTTGGTTCCAAGATTGTGTCTTTGAAGAAACCTTATATTATTTTCGTAACCTAATAATGATACTGTACCGTCGTACTGTATTTCATTTTTCTAGCACCAGCCAAGCTGTGTATTCTATAGAAATTTAATTTGGCGGCCATAATGGACCCAAGATGGGCATCTTTGGAAACATTTTGTAATTCTTCCCTAACCGACTAATAATGATGTATTGTCTACCAAATTTCGTTATTCTAGTTCCAGGCGTTCAGGCTGTGTATTTCATGGAAATTTCGGTTGGCGGCCATTTTGGATCCAATATGGCAACTTTCTCAATATTTTGTAATATTTTCTTACCTTACTAGCGGTGGTGTACCTTCATAGTAAATCTCTGTTTTCTATCTTCAACTGTTTAGGCTGTGTATTTGAAATTTTACGTTTGGCGGCCATTTTGAATAAGAGATCGCGACTTTTTAAAAATGTCGGACTTTTTAAAAATGTCATACTTTTCTCTTTATCTACTTATCATCCTCCACCTGAATGTCAAATTTCTTGTTTTTAGGTTCTTCCAAACACCCTAAACAATATGATGAGTGAGTGAGTGAGTGAGTCAGTTAGTCTAAAATACGCAATTTCAGGGATCCACAACTCGAGCTACGAATATGAAGTCTTGCACACCTGCACTTATTTGCCACATCTTAACTTTGAAAGCTCATATTCCTATCTTTAACGTCTTTTTTCTTATGGGACCTCGAAATCGCCGATTTCACCCAAAGCTCTTGTTTCTGTTTAACATGCTTCTGGCAGTGCTGACGTTTTGTGACGCGGAGTTGAATAAATAAATAAAAAAAAATATGTGAAAAACTACCGAACGACTTTTACTAAAGAAATTAAGACACATGCGCCGTAGTGTTTCGTATCTTGACGGAGAATTTCTAGGCTACGAAACACAAGTCTCAATTGGTTTCTCTTTATTCATTTTAGTAGAATAGAGAGAGTAGAGAGGAAGAGCAGGTTAATCTCATAGACATAGATTCAGAAAACGCTAGACTGTAAACTTGAATAGCAAGACAAGTGCTTTAGAAAACAGTCATATAATAGTCGGTCACTCATATATTTAAGTGACGGAAAAAATAATCGAGGGCACATTTCTGTCTCTTGCAGTCCCACCTTCCACCATCAACAACTCAACTCTATCGACACGTGTGCGTTCCCGTAAACATATGACCGTGTCGTGCTCCTGACATACAAGGTGCTGTTATACAGGGTATTATCGTGCTCCTGGCGTACAAAAAGTATTTTGTCGTGCTCCTAGCATACACAGTAATAAAGGATGACCAAAGAGAAAGCATGTTTTCTATCTTCTTAAAAATGCCCTTTACCGTTTCTGTTATCTATAATACCAGAATATACAATATCGCCTCGTCACATATTTTCATATTTACTTCGTCTTCCGCTAACCTTTGGACACCTTAGAAGTACGGTGCCATTTTTGTTGTACGCCAGGAACACGGGACGCCAGAACTACATACACCAGAAGCACCGCTGTGACATGGTTATGCAGTCAATAAGCAATGCCAGGTGATTTTTAGTGCTACTATTCAACATACAATCGTTCTGACTTTTATTGTTTAGAAGCCCGCATTGTTAACATGCAACAAAATCGACCCATTTCCCCTCCTTTTAAGCGTGTAGCGATGTATATAAATAAATATTTAATTTCTTTCCCAGATTAATTCCCTACGAGAAATAAAGCACGTATTTTAGAAATTATGGAAGTTCTCAATACAGCGTACCCACAAAATGTAAAGTGTATTGAAATTAAAATACTATTGTATGGTTTATTAGGGGCATACATCCAAATACATAGATGATGGTGCTTTAGAAGCTAAGAATAAAAACTCAGACTTACGTATAGAACGTCCAAAGCTAAGTTTGTAGAGCGCTGGCTTAGCATTGGGAAGGTCGGGATATATCCCAGTGAGTTAACACTTACCATGTGACAGAATCTTCTCTATTAGATTAATTGAAACCTAAACGATGTATAATTGAGTACGTTGAATTTAATGTATCGTCTTTAGAAACTTCAACATTTCCCTCTAGTGAGCGATAAACTATAAAAAAACAACATAATTATATTTGATTTATATACACATTTCACAACCTGCTCCATTAATAATGAGACTGCAGATCTGCATAGTTCCAGGAAAGGTCAAGGAAGGAGAGGGGAAAATCTGATCATAAAGTGAAACATAAAAGTGTACTCTAATCGCAGCATTGTTTTCAGGATTCATTGTGATAAAAGTTTTCAGTAAATTAGAGGAAAATATAACTCTAGTGTACACAGATTTCGAACTAGTATATGACAATGTCTGCGTGAGCCGAGGACAGGTATATTGTTGTTATCGGATATTTCAGAAGGGTAGGGAATCGATGGAAGATGAACCACGTGATGGTTGGGCAGTGTTTGAACGGAAACCATCAAATATGAAAGCGTTGGAAATTATTGCTAATGGAGTCGAATAACAATTAGTTAAGTGTTGGGGAAATATGGCCACATCCATCCTGGAACACGAATTCTAGAATAGTTGTCGTTCGTTCTATCCATGCTCATTAGAGTGGAACAATTGCATGCAGATTTTTTCAACTTTAGAAACTTAATTTCCTAGGTTTTCTCCATCATTGTCTTCAAGAGGTAAATTAATTTTAATCAAACTGAAGTTGTATAAGGGTGTCATCTGCGCACATTTGAAGTGAATTAAATATAACTTGAAATATTACATATTGACTAGAACGCTCAATGATAGGTCAATTTAAAATGCGTGTCAAGTTGATTGATGCACAGATCGAGAAGGAAAATCGAATAGTGCTATTCTTTAGTTGTTAATGTTTGTTGTTAGTGCTGCAGTTACAATGTTAGTGTTCGAGTGGATAATAGATTTTTATGTTTCTGAACTAAATTGACGTAAATTAAGCCAGAACGCTTCTCTTCGGGCAATAATAAAATTTCAAAACTGACTTTCGTTACTGTCTTAATTATTATCATGTTAGGTACATGTTTCTACACACAGTCCACACAATCATGTGCTTTCCTCAACATGATATCAACCTTCGTAAAAGTTACTTTTCTCATCAATAGTAGAAGTTTGAAGACTCATGAATAATTATTAATCATGTAGAATTCAATTCATCACAATTAAAATTGAAATAGTATCTTTCCCCTCTGCATTTCACTAGTTTCGTGATTACAGATCAAACATAACATTCAGAAATCGTACGTGAGTTGAGAATATTGAGAACCGGAGAATTTGATTGAAACATCTTATACATTCACATTGCACATTTTGAAGTGAAACTCTCTCGAGCATTCTGGCTTAATAATACCTTTTCTTTTCACAGTCTTAGTGGATTTGATTTAGGAGATGTATAAGGTTTGAGTTGGCGAAAAGTTGCATTGTTTCCTTAGCAACGTTACTTCAAGAAAAGCATATTATCACATATTATGTAACAACGACTGAATAAATTCACTCCAAAATTAATATTGTTATAGACTGAACAATCCACCATGTTTTAAAAATAGTTGAACGTACCGTTTACTACTGTTTATGTAGTTTTGAAACCTAATTATTAAAAATTACATTACTTACGTGCTTGTAGTAACAATTAGGTCAGTTTGCTCACACTTTGTATGGTTATATACAGGGCTCGAAATTAGCGGTGGTCCACTGGCCGTCGACCAGCTAAAATTTCCCAAGGACGAGTAACTCAAAACTTTATGTGGTCCTGTGGGTTAGTGCTTTCTCAGTTTCCAATATATTAATAAACTCATCTGTAGGCTGTATTTTACGTTTATTCGAAGTGCTTTCTTTCTGTTTTCAATAAATAAATAAAATCGTGAAATCGTAAAATCTTAGGAAACTAACATATCAGCGCCACTGTCGCAAGCGCCGGAGACAGGGAACCTAACTCCTAATCAACGCGGATACATCGTCTTATCACTGAATACATATTGTGTAATTACGACGTTGCTCCGGCACTATCCTCCTTTATAGACAAAGGGAAAAGAGTCAGAAGCCCCAATATTTCTCCCTACTGCTCCAGACTCCGATCAGATCTTTCCGGAAACGAAATAAGTGTAATAATTCAGACATCAGGGATTCGTATTTGTTAAACATGATGTTGTTTGCTCTGACATAGAATTTTTACATAACTATAATTATTCTTTCGTATTTGGCATCCTATATAGGCCTGTAGCCTAAATGAACATAACAAAGTGGACTTAAACAAATAGGCTGGCTGAAAAAGTGCCAGTAAAACTTTTGTAGGACCTGTAAAGAATAAATTGAACTGGTCCTGTCTCGAACCCTGGTTATATAGGACTTAAAACTTAAATCTAAAAGCTTAAATCGAATAGAGAACAACCAATCCTGACAAACTGGCGCAGAGGAATACTTTCTTCTTACTTGTCGCCCAGCTTTCTGGTAAAAAAAAAAAACAAAAAAAAAAAACGATGAGACTCATCATGCCACCTGATATGTATGAACAAAAAGAATATACTCACAATTTGTGCTGCGTTCGTAAACTCCACCTTTTTTTCTTCATTTTTACAAATTCATCCATACTAGATTCGTTCAGTGGTTCAACGAATTGTGATGGTGATCTCGTGATTCAGTTTCATCCTGGGACCAAACATTGCACGGAATGGCGTGGAACACATTCACTTTAACCCAAGAAAGTCCAGTTACTCAAATCACTTATGAGGCCTTCTTTTGGTTATGCAACTAGCATCACTCAACTTACTTTAATTAAAAATATGAATGCAAAGGAACTAATTCAAAGATTTAGAATTAATTTTTATTTCGTCTTTTAAAATTAAATGCTTTACAATCTACACAAAGATTGTGTAAATTGTATTATTCTTAAATATTTAATCATTTACGTTAATGCATTGATGTAGTTAGAACATTTTATTAAAAACTATTTATTTTGTCTTTTAAGTTATACAAGCCACATCCCTATGTGCCGTAGTGCAATTAAGGCATGGGTATACCGCATCCGTATGTGTCTTACCAAAAATAACACAATAGTACAATAACATAAATTTGCAATAATTTTTTGACAAAATTAAGCGTTTATATATTTATTTGCTACTGAAGGAAATAATTAAATTAATCGTTAGTATTTCAGCTTAAGTTAAGCAAACTCTCTGTATGGTATCTGATTATAGTTCTCGCTGCCCAAGCAGTTTAGTGATTAAACTGTGTCATTTTTCTCCACCATGGTCTAAAAGGAAAAACAATAATTGTAATCAAACTAAAAATCGTTAAAGCTACCATCTGTGGACGTTTAAGTATAATTGTAACAATAAATATTGATTAGATCGCTCAATGATAGGTATATTTAGAATACTTGTGTCAAGTTGGCGGTTGGTCCAGGTACAGTTAAAGAAAATAATTTTCATATTGGCATTCGTTAGTTCTACATTTTAGTGTTTGTGGTTAGTGTTTGAGACCCGGTCTAACCCGGTGACCCGAAGGGAGAAGCAGAGTTTTTAATTATCTCCTTACGTTTTAACAGTGTTTAGGGCTTACCAGGACTGGAAATGTTACTCCTAGAGCACAAAAAGTACGACCACAAAAATAACCAGTTCAATATAGTTCTACTGTCGGGTAATTCGTGTCAAGTTTCAGACCGCGCCACCTATTGTGTCATCTCTGGTTAGTGCTTCTTTTATTTAATTAATTATTTTTATGGGCCAGTCTAGTAACTATGGACTTTTTGGTCCGTCACGATTCGCCCTTTAGCTATTAAAATACACATCTATGCCTCTGCCGAGACTCGAACTCGGGACCTTCGAGTCGTTGGACTACCACCGTAGATCGCACGGCTACTCGGCCGCCGGTTAGTGCTCGTGTGGTAAGTATACATTTATATTTATGGACTAATTTGATGTCAAGCTATGTAGAGCGCTATTGTTCCTGCAATAATAGAATAAATTCCTCAGCCACAGGGGCAAATGAAATATCCCTGGAGTTAATTCGAAAAATATTACCATATGTTCTTGTCCCAATTACCAACCTATTTAACCTATCAATTACCACAAGCACTTTTCCAACGTTGTGGAAAATAGCTCGAGTTCTACCTCTCCCCAAAGCAAAAGTCATTTGCAGTGCTGACGACTTTCGACCTATTAGTATTTTACCAGCTCTTTCCAAAGCTCTAGAAAACATTGTAAATGATCAGATTCGTTCTTACTTAGAATCTTATAGTCTTTGTAAGCCCTTCCAATCAGGTTTTCGGAAAGGTTGTAGCAACGCCACTGCACTGGTTCTACCATCTGTTATATAAAAGATGGCATTAGTTATAATCTTGACAATAGAAAAATAACAATCCTTGCACTTTTTGATTACAGTAAAGCTTTCCAATTTATAAATCACAATATTCTTTTCCTCAAACTACCAAGGATTTTCAACTTCTCAGACACTTCTGTAAAATGGATTCAGAATTATTTAAATGGCCGTTCGCAATATGTATCTGTGTCTGGTACTGATACCTCGTTGAAACCTCATCATCATGGCGTCCGTCAAGGTAGCGTACTAGGTCCACTTCTTTTCTACTTATATATAAACGGTTTAAAATCTGTATTGCAGCACTGTAAGTATGACCTTTACGCCGACGTGTTCAGTGGTCGAATGATAATGGCCTGATTCTAAATGCATCTAAATCTCAATGTCTTCGTATAACCTCAAAAGCTATCTTCTGGTTCCTTCAATCGTACTCGTTTCCTGATGTGCTTCTAGATGGAGTCGTTATTCCTTACTCGGATACGGTGAAA
>JAGDQP010035169.1:0-19724 GCA_022664845.1 Lepisma saccharinum
CACAGACGGTCCAATCCCAGCTCTTTAAGTACGTCGTTTACTCTGATTCAGTGGCTGAAAGAAAGTACATATCTATTTTGATATTTGAAATTTTGATTTCTCCATCTATTGACAGTTTGTAGCTACGTGATTCAACAAATCACATTAATGCTGTTGAACTTATTCATTGTCTTGGTCACCAAACAAGAAGTCTTAAATCGTTAAGTTTGAGGTTTCATAAGGAAAACTTCAATCCCTTAATGACAAACGAAAGAAGAATGTTTCCAAGTTTCAAAGAAATTGTAACTAACAACTTTCATTGAATACGATTAGAAATTCCTAATATATGTACAGATAGTAAGTATCCTGCTTGTGATTGGTGAACCTTGTCCTCAAATTCACCTCTTGGACATCTCTGATCCCATGGTCATTACAGAAAGAGGTTTTTGCTGTCTAGTTCACATCGCTAAGTGCAGAAACAGTACATTTGACGAGAATCCTGATGTAGCTAATGAGGATATTACTGACATCCCACACAAACACCAACAGATACAGGAGACGCATTGAAACCATGTCCTGAATCACAAATTTCAAGTCACGCTTGTGACTATAGGACATTCAAAACAACTCTTTGTCACTACTTGGTGGATATCAGAATAGTTTTTACAGAGGATATAAACAAAATAGTGTTTGATGGTCAAGTAGAATCGAAAAGTAACAAGAGTGTGTATAATAAGAAATTGAATTTGAAACGTATAGCAACATCCAGATTCAATAAGAAACTAATTCATGCCATCAGTTCCATGTGTCCTACCTAACCTGATGGAATTATCTGTGTTTATCGATATACCTTTCAGTCACTTGCTCAAGTTTTCATGTTTGTCCAAACTGAGCGCCATGATTGATGCTCGTGAATCTAATGCAGAACTCATTCTTCAAGACCTTCTTGCATACTTGACTGTACAAGCAGAGAAATTGACGTATTTGGTACTTATGTCTGCTCACATTGAATCTAGTAACTTATTTACAGTTTTAATTCCTTGTCCAAACGTGGATCACTTTTTTTCTTTCTACCCAACCCGTCTGGTCAGCGTGGGAGCAGTAGACCAACTCCTCCCTTCGGGGAGAGGCCTCATCCACTAGTGGATTGAATATGGCTGTGATTTATTTATTATATATATATATATATTAGTGACAAGGGGTGGTGTGAATACTTCAGCAGCTGGATCATATTATTGTGAACCTACGCACAACACTTAAAAACGATCTTATGTGAAGAAATCATTAATACTATACAGCTGATTTTTCACGAATGCTTTGCAGCATTGCAATATCTATAGAACTTTTAATGATAAGTGTTTTTAATGGCGGAAACTATTACTTCTTTAATGACGCAAAAGATTTGAAAACATTTTGGTCACGTAATCAACAAATTAAAGTAACTGGTGATATTCCTATACACTGGATGACTGTTGAGGGATGGAAATGATATATTTGATCCTAAACGTTAATATATTTGCCTTTTTCTTAAAATAAAATAATAATAATAATAATAATAAAAAACAGAAGCGCAAATCAAAGCGATCTTATGGCTGATCTAAATGAAAATACAGTGAAACTTCTATATAGTGGATAGTAACGGGGAACATAAAACTGTCCGTTATTCGGAAGTGTCCGCTATTCGGAAAAAAGCTTAGGATGCAACACAAGAAAAATTGGATCACTTGTAACCAGATGAAGATAAAATGCACGAGACATCATTCCATTGTTCAACCAATGCTGAAAATGGCTACTAAACAATATACACTTTTAAAAAAAAACTAAACGAAATACAAATAAATACAATACCTTCTCAACAATGCGCGATAATGTTAGAAATCCTGCCCGTTATTGTTTGAAATTCCAAAAAATATGAGAGTTTTATTCTTGGCTGTCCGTTAGTTGGAAGTTCTTCATAGGCGCTGGGGAATAGTTTTCAGTGTCCGCGTCCGTTGTTGAGAATGTCCGCTATTCAGAAGTAACTTTTCCATTGTGCCGAATGATGTTCTGCCGGGGAATTGAAAAGTGGCCGTTATTTAGAGATGTCCGCTTTCTAGAGATGTCCGTTAGGAGAAGTTTCACTGTATAAATAATTTTAAGTTACAGTTGAGTATCTGTTTTCATTTCTAGTACATTTTCCTTCGCTATTTTAGAAAGAAGATTTTGTATTCAATGAAATTGTAGGAATGAATGAAATTAATCTATTCGTTATGCTTTTTATGACTCAAATTGAAAGCATGGTTTGATTACGTTTTTAAGTAATATTTTTGTTTTCTCCCTGTGCGCTGTGTAGTGAAATAAAAATATATTAGTTAATATTTCGAAAAGAAGAATTTGAAATCTGAAAATAGTGTTGCATGGTTTTATGAGGCCCGAAATACAGTAGTTGACAACGCTTGCAGAATTGTGAAAGTACACAAAACGATTGTTTCTAGGCTGGCATTAGATAGTAATTTTCTTTACTCTGTCTATCGTACAGGGTGCGGCATTTAGAGTTACTCATTTTGAAAGTAGGTTAACTAGCTAACTCTATGGCTTATGGAACTCGCAAGTTCATCGCCGCAGTAACAAACGTTCGCCATTGGATTCTATCCTGGGCCACATCAAGCCAGTTTCATCACGAACACCTACTTCTCGAAGATCTCTTCTAATAATGTCCTCCCCACGACGTCTCGGTCTTCCCAATGGTCTCCTTCCATCCGGCCTTCCAACTAGTATTGAATATAATCTTCGTTTTTCCCCCATCCGAGCTACATGGCCTGCCCTCTTTACACGTCGCGATTTTATTATTTTTACAACATCTGGTGAATCGTACAATCCGTAGAGTTCTTCATTATGCAATCTCCTCCATTCTCCAGTCATCTCGTCTCGTTTCGCCCCGTATATCTTTTTCAAAACCTTATTTTCAAACACACGTAATTTATGTTCACCTGCTAGGGTCGTACTCCAACTTTCGCAACCGTAAAGTATTAACGGCAGAATAACCGTTCTATATATTTTCAATTTTAACTTTCCTGATATTAATCGTGAGGCTCTGGACTGAATAGAAACATGCGTTGCCTGATACTAAACGACTTTTCATTTCATTGTTACCTCATTTTTGCTTGTTATGTATGCTCCCAAGTATTTAAATTTGTTTACTTTCTCTATGACCTCATCCCTAATTCTTATGTTTTTATTTCCTTCATTCCCTGTGTTTCCGCTTGTTATAATGTTTCTTTTTTTTATCTAGGTTTACCTGTAGACCTATCTCATCACACGCTTCTACTAAGACATCAGTGTTGCTTTGTATTGCATCTATATCGTCCCCTATTAAATCTACATCATCCGCGTACACGAACAGTTGATCCAAACCATTCAATGATAGTCCCTTTTTGTCCCCTTTAATTTTTAAAATCGCATATTCTAACGCAAGGTTAAACAGTAGTGGAGACAAGGCATCGGCTTGTTTCAAACCATTGCGAATCTTGAAACTATTCGTATCCTATCCGTGCTCTGCTTATGGAGTCGCTCAGACACATCTTCACTAGTAGAACCATTTTTTTTCCGGAATTCCAAATTGAAAGTAGGTTAACACCGTAATAAATACAACTTAACAAGGTTAGTCAGTATCTTAGATTGACAAAAAGAGGACTCACCTCTTGAATACTATGTCTTGTAGATGTCCACCATGACAGAGTTGGAAATGCCGCTGCACTGATCGACGTGCACTCCTCTTCAAAGCTGTTTCTTACACGCTCGATATTTTTAGGTGACTAGTATTTCGACGTTGATTGTGTTTTGAACGTTTTTTTTATTTATTTCGTTAATTAACCGTTATCAGTTGAAAAAAGTACATTTAATTTTAAATCATATCTAAACAAAGACTTCAATGTTGTTGATAAGGTTTTAGCTCAACGTCGATTCAACTGTTATTTTCATCTATGGTATAGATTTCGTTTCATGGGATTCTTTCTAATTTAAGGAAATACAATTTCTAATTAAAAGCTAATTGAATGCCATTAACTATTATTTTGTGTCCTCTTTAGCATGTTGAAAACACGTTGAATTTCAATCCACATTCCAACGAAAATTTGATTTCGTTGTTAGGACGTTAATGTGACGTGTTTTAAACTACTATTTTGAACTGTGCCCTAGTTACTTGCATAAAAATTGTGTTTAAAAGCAAATAGAACAAAACTACGTTTCACATGTATTCATTTGCATATTAAAAAGAGATTGAATTTTAAACTATATTTCAACGAACATTTAATTTTGTTAATAGCGCGTTAATGTGAAGCGTTTTAAACTTTCCTTTTTCAACTTTGACATAGATTTGCTTTATATGCATTTTTCTAAGGCGACATATTACACTTATTGAGAAACACAAATTTAATAGTGCAGCGATGGTCAAAGTGCTAAAGATGGAAAAATACACAACAAAGAAAGAAGGAAAGTATTCTTATTCTTACATGATGATGAAACGACGCGTCTGGATTTGTGGTGATTGCGTTCAAGACTGCCTTTTACTACAATTAACGTCACCGTAACATAAAGGGAATAGTAAAATGGTAGTGACTCTCAAGGCGACTTCGTGGATGAATGGTCAGCGTTTCGAGCTACTAACGATGAGTGAGGAAAGTTCCAGCTACAAATCCCACAGCAGACGGGCGGATAATTTACTGTTGGAAAATTAATCATGGTGAAAACAACGGACAAAATGCAGCTAGATTTGTATTCAGAAATAGACAGCAACCACTTTCTGTTTTGGCCAATTGCCCCGTTTCTTCATCATCCGCTTCTCGATTTCAACCTGTTTTTTCTCAACCATTATTCAACGTCGAATAAACCATTGAACAAGCGGACATTTCGGTACATTTACAACGTCAAAATTACATTTCGTTACTAACGTTTAATCCACGTATTGTCAACGTATGTGTGGTACTGGGATAAGACCTTTGTAACGTTAAATGATTAAAAAAAGACCCCTGGTCGCTCCATAGAAGTCACCACACGTAGAGAGACCACCCAGAGTTAGGTAAGACGTTTGAGATACGGGTGGGTAGATCCGGAGCCTATAGGAACCGATTCCGGTTCCAAGATCCGTATCAGAGTACCCGATTCCAAATTCAGATCCGGAACCTCTGTTCCAAGATCCGTATCTGGGTACCTAGTTCCAAGATCTGGATCCGGGTAGGCCTACTCGGTTCCAATATTAACCGGCACCGTTAATATTGTGTAATCCTGAACCGGATCTATATCCCCATCCCTAGTTTGAGACCTGTGAAAGCGAAGATAAGAGCCATGGTGAGTTGACGCGATTCAATGAAGAATCGAGAAACAAATAGAAATAAAAATATATGAAATTACGTAAGACGCACGTAACGTAATATTTTTGTGTTAGTGAAACATGTTTAAAAGTTTAGGAATCTCTTATTTCTTAAAATCTCTTAAAAGTTTTGAAAGTGAAACATGAACAATAGCTAGTTTACGAAGTAGTAATACGAGGTAAATGGGTCGATCTGGGTAGAATCAGGGATTAAATGCAGGGTGGGCTCGGAAGGGCTGAGCCCACTCACCGATTTTCTAGGGAGGGCTGGGGCCAACCACCACTTTTATCGTCCACCATGGATCTTGTATATATTATACTATGCAAACAATACATCTATCAACAATTATGCGGTAATATTTGGTCAATTACGAATCAATTATTAGCATGGGATGCACTTGTTAGAAATGGTATTTGGATCAGAGCCCTCCTAGCGGTCGGCTTTGAATTTAATCCCTGCTTAGAATAGGGTGTAGAAAAGGTCTTATAATCCGTTTCTTCTTACGGATTTGATTGTCTTCCAGGTCTAGATTATAATATTTAGGGATTGTGTAAGATTTTCTGACTCTTTTATTTTCTGTTCTCAACCTGTTTTATTAATATTTGAAGACTGTAGTGAGTTACATAATTTCTGGTCGTCGGATATTCACATCTTGTTTCAATCTTAATTTTATTTATGGTTTTTACGCACCTAAGGCTCAGGCCGGGATTCGGGAAGGTGTCGGCCAGGGCCTGTTGAAGGTGCCATCCCAGCATTGCCTGGTGTGACTGAGGAAAAACCCTGGGAAAACATCAGTCAGGATGGTCGGTCGCTGGGATCGAACCCATGACTTCCCGAATGCTACGCCAAAGGTACGGAGACTTGGTGTCACAGCTTGTTGATTCTCCCATCTGATTTTGCATGTCCACCGGTTCTTTACCTCTCGTATTATGGTTATTTAGGTTGAATTGTATTCCTTAACGATCTTTAATGACTTGATTGACATTTTGTGGTTATGTCTTTTGATTAGATGCCCTGGGCATGAACTGTGGATGCAATGGAGCTATCATTACGTATTTTAATTAATGTAAAAATGTTAATCGTAAAATAATAGCCGTTACTGTCTTGGTCAATATCCAACCTTCACTGTGGATACAATTGACTCCTGCTTCTCCGATGATTACTGCTGAGGTTCTACTGTATCTTTTTATCTACGGTGTAGGGTTTCCTGAAGAACATTCCCGAACTCCAAGTGGTTCGTGGAGTGAGAAAAAACCGCAATAGATTAATCATAGAGAAGTATTGAATGTGAAGGTTTCGAAAAGTTTACAAATATTTATCTATATAGAAAGTAAAGTCATTTCACTAAAAATAATTGAGTGTTTTACAATGGACATATGTATGTTTCAAAAAGCTAGTTCAAGACATGTCTTCTCCTACCTGTACCAGCTGCAACGAGACGAAAATTGGCCACGCTTAAACTTTTCCCTCTCGTGTTTAATTCTTGACATTACAGAAGATGGCACTCGTACGCAGTTTTATCGTGAAAAATTACGACAGCTACATGTTCCCTTACATCGCGCTCTCTAATTGCAATTATTTTTTTAGTTTCGTTAATGGCAACTTTGGGACATATTAGAGACGCTTAGAGGGAAGGCGAATTGTTGTTTTAAATTTTGTTTATTATTATTATTTTTAAAGGATATTCGTGTATCACAACACATAAAGTTTCATTTAATGTAACATTTGTACACGAAATGTCCACAACTTTGCCTTTTCGACAACGAGAAGTGAATTATGCAATGCTGTTGAATAATTTGTATTTTCTCTCTTTCTTCTATACACTCACTCACTGTAGCCAGCCGGTTACCTCTTTAGACTACGGAATAGACACAAAAATTACTTCGATCAAATCGGATGAGGGCGCCAGTGGTAGGCTAATTAAGACGGCGGTCGGTCAATTCATTTATTTTGTTCCCACATTTCTTTTTGGCCTAATACACTTACACTCTTCTTTTTAATTCTTTAAACGTTTCTCAACTATAATAAAACATTGCTATTTTCTTTGACATATTTCGTATTCAGATTATTTTTAGCAATAGGCCATTTTCACTAGTTGTCGTCCATTCAGAACCAGTCATCAACCAAATATATACCAGTTGTCGGACACGTGTCAAAACGAAGAGGAAAAATACATAAGAATAAGTAGGGTCTAATTTTACATTCAGAAATAATGGATAATTTTAATTTAGGCCTATTAGAAATAAAGTATTTACACTCGTGTTAAAAAAAATACTAATAATTATATCTATCTATTTAAAATTAAAATAGATCTAAGCCTATAATGTGCTGTTGAAAAGACTGTTATATTACTCGGATCAATGATAATGAGTGTTCTACCCGAAGGCAGGTCCTGACCCGAAGATCCCAGGGCAAGGCAAATCGATGGTGATTTGTTATTGTCTTCCATCACATGAAGATGAAGACCTAAGGACGGGAACTACAATTTAACTTTAGACTCGAACCCGGGACCACTTGATTACAAGGCAGCGAGCGTTACCACTCACCTACATGGGACACTATTAGGAACAATAGAAATATAAATTTAACATCACAACAAAACTAGATAAAAACACTTCTTATCGTCTCCCCTCCCGACAAATAGGAACTTTCTTGACTCTTATATGCCTAAAATCAGATGCAATGATATACTTAATAGATATGACTATTCATATTGCTTATGCTACAAAGTTAAAACAGAACATTTGAAAAGGTAGAAAAACAATTTATGTCTTAAAACTATTGAAGAAAAACAACAAACTTTTACCCTAACTATTAGGACGGTCTTCTTAATTCTCAGATTTATTTATTTATTTCATCAACACAACAGGCTATTTATAGCGTCTCCGGCAGATAACATTTCCGACTTCTTCTAACCAAGCTAACTAGTAGAGCCAGATACTAACATTTTTAATGACACTTTCGATAGCTGATAAAACTTAAATATAAGTTAAGGTGTCCGAAAACTACTGATAACTTTTTATATACATTTTTTGACATGGGCCATATTTTAATAATATTTATGTGAAAATGGACGACCATTGGTGTGTATGTCAGACGACCAATTCCCTTACCGTATCCTAAATATGCTTTCTCGTATTCCTTTTCAATGTGATGATAATTGTGTTATTCTCAGAGGTTGGTTTGTGACAGGATGGTCCCTGGACAAGGTGAATAGATGGTGTTTTACCAATAACTTTTATCAAATTGAGACAACTTTCTAAGGACTGAACCTACAGCTTAAAATAGATAAAAAATCACTACGTTCAATGTGTGTTCACCGGGAATCGAACACGAAACTCCTGGTGTAACGTCACCTTGCACCCTGCGAAATGCCATCATCTGGGTGCGAGACATATATGACTTCCCCAACCATTTATATAAACTCAATTTTGGGATTTATAATATTTTTTTGTATTAACTATTTTCATGTTGAAGCTTTCGCAGTATATAAATAAGATATCTATTTTATTGATTATTGAATTAAACATACTATACCGAGCCAAAGACATTCTGATGATTAAGGAAATACATACCAAAGACTTTAAATAATGTAGAAAATACTTTACAAAAGATGTAAAACCTCTTTGGACGACCATCTAATTGCCATTTAATGTCTATGTGTATGACCTATATAAACAGCACAAGCAGCATGTAAAGTTAGTTCTGCTGGAACTCCCGAAATGAGTTCCAAATAAAGGTACTAAAGAGAACATTTCTTTGCTTTACTTATTTACCTGCCTTGTTCCGCCCCCCCCCCCCTTGCTTACAATGTACTTCACATACATCCCGCCTCCTTAGGTAGGAGGCCCACATATTCATATTCACTGTCGTTCATATTTATATGTACCCCGAGTTGGTAAGTTCAATACTAATCCTATCTTGCCTTACAGGTATAAAGCCAAATCCTACGCCCATAGCCGGAGTGTAAGAATAAATATAAGTGCCCCATTAGGGATACATCTCTTATATAGAATCAAGGTACGTTCGGGCACGTTGCACTGGATTATTTACAAGGCAGCAAATTAAAAAAACCTCATCCATCAAGGATCTATGTTGGATATTTAACTTTAAATATAATTATGATCAATATAAACTTTTACCATTGCAATTATTTATTGTTTCCTTATGGAAGTTATTGTAAATTGGATTTTATGGTCATAGTGACTCTAGGAGAAATTAGCACAATACCCTCGTACATTACTGACTGCACACTAAATTCGAAAGAGCGGAATTCCTTTAGAATTGGGCGGAATATTTCACCTTACGAGAGCGGAAAAAGATACCACCCCTTTAGAACGGATTTTCATCGGAGAATCACAAAATTGAGGGACCGTGGTGGCTCAGTGGCTCACCTCTGGTGCTTGGGGTCGTCGGTTCGATCCCGGCTCATCCCATGTGAGCTTTGTGGCGGACAAATACCTCGTGCGTAGGTTTCCTTGGGGTTCTCCCGTTTTCTCCCATTTTCTTCACTCTATCAATTCTCTTATTATTATTCATTGGGCCTGAGCCAAAGTTTCCGAAAGGCCTTAAACAAAATTCAATTCACAAAATTTAGTTTCTGCAATGTTGATGTTATATTAATTGCGCCTTTGTGTTTTGATCTGATAAGTAGAGTCATCACCATGTCTTATTACTCTGATGTTTGTAAACCAGGGTTTGTTTAGATTAATAACAGTGTGAGGTTTCTTTAGTTGACCACCTAATTGGAGGGGATTAATTCATTCCATTCTTCCATTGATTCTTTAATTTTGTTTTTTGGGGGAAAATGTCCATTCAGTGGATTTTCATATTGTAACATTAGTGAGATGGAAATATTTTCTTGCTCTTTTTGTGTAACCAGGAAGTGGAAGTTCTGTTTTATTACGCCAATAAGAGTGACAGATATTACGTCAGAGTTTTGTTACGTAGTAAAAGAATATTGAATCGACACCACTTGTAGTATAAGTTGTAACGCCAGTTCTGAATAATAGCTTTTTTTTTCATGTTCTTACATGATTTAATGGTATGAAAATTACCAACAATCCCTAAAAAAATTACGTGATTTTTTTTTTCAAGATAAGTATTACATTTTAATGTGGCTTAGTTTTCACTAAACAATTGCTCGTTTTGTTTTCTAGCGAACGACAATTAATTTTAGAAAATTGAAATGTTAAAGGTTTGCTTAAATGCTCTTCATACTTTCCATGTATATATTCTCTAAGGTAACCGAAACAAAGTCATTAATTATAAGTAATCACAATGTAATGTGTGTACGTCTTACTTCGTAACATTTCATGTCTCGTGCAGCAAAATGAAAGCATTTCCTTTTAAATAATTCTGTTCCTACAAATTTAGTGTTTTAAAGCAGAGTATTATGTAAAAATGTAACAAAAACCTATAACAACAATTTATGTCATATTTCAGCTGTCAAGCAGGTCAGTTACATAACATGGTTCATTGTTTTAAGCCTGTTAGCAGGAAAAGTTTATTTTATAATCATTGAATTGAATACACGATTTTAATTTTACTTATTTGTTAACACCAAGACAGGTAGTTGAGCTCCGAGCCCATCACATGTGTTAGAGAGGACGTCCCTCGGCGAGAACGCTTTCGGGAATAATGGTGAGAAAGGTATCGGCAAGGCTTATAGGTTAGGTAGAGTCCAGCAGCATTAGGTCTGGTGAAACTGATGGAATACTCGGAAAAAAACACTAGCCCTAAAGGTCGGTAGTAGGACTCGAACTCGTGTGCCTTCTCACACTGTTCAGAGAAGTCCACGACTGTAATCGATGGACCAGAGGGGTGGGTTTAAATCTATTTTTATGGAGTAGTAGCTAAAGTACCCACCCGTTGGAGTGGGGTGAGTGAAATACGTTGTCACCACCACCACTACTACTGCTACCTAGGCACTACTACTACTACTACTACTACTAATAATAATAATAATAATAAACGACAATGCTTTAAAACATTGAATCTAAATATTTTTATTTACAGCAATCCAAATTTAAATTTTAAAATGCTAAGATATTTATTTATTTGTGATTCCATTGTTGTTACCACCGCCATTGGAATTCAATGGTAATTAGAAGGTCGATTCTCTCTCAAGATAATAATTTTAATATGATAACAACATTCCAGTTCGGGCCAGTGTCTGATCATGTGCGAAAAATCATTCGAATCTGTCAAGCCGTTTTGGCGTGATGTCCACGCACACATAGTAACATTCAATTTGAGAGATTGCGATGGATGAAGAAAAAGAAGTGGACCAACGTATGAGTGATGGGCGTAAAAGCTTTTAACATGTGGATATGAAGGAGAATAGAAACACAGAAAGTGATAGTACAGGAGTGAAAGAAGAGCCCTACTGGAGGTGCTAAAGCAGATGGAACGAAAGAGGCCTGGTTGTGGGTAGTGTCTCAATACAGAAAGCCCTATTAAGGCAGGGCCATTCTCGCGCAGGCGCATTACTCCTTAAACAGTAAATAAGACTGACAAGCGGCTGATTTCCAATTAACAATTTAGCGTATTGAAAGCATGTTAGAAAGCTACTACTAGGAAATTTAATAAAATTAGTGAGCAAGGGTACGTGGAGGTTAGGTAGTAAGTCAAGTACGGTGTTTTTTGTTTGTTTTTTTAATTGGACACTCCATTAAATCGTGTTTTTTCAAGCTTTTGAAAATAGGACTTTCTACGTTGAGACGCTAGTTGGTTATGGAAATGCTCCTTGTATTGAAAGAATGGTTGCTGAAATAAGAACAGGAGGGAGAAGGAGGATGCAACCAGTACAGGATCCTTAGAAATGATTGTAATTAATTGAAAGGTGAATTTCACCACACACACACACACAAGTAAAAATTCATACTAAAAAAGTCGAAATGCTTAGTTTTGGGGCTACAACCACTCAAATATAGGGCAAACGTTACAAATGACGGAAGACGTGTCTGCTTAACAAATCACAATCAAAATTGTACCCAATACATCAATTAAAGTTAAGTTTAAGATTGAAGACTACAGCTTACAGTGTATTTCTATGTATGCATATAGGACAATATTCATTCCTTAAGAATGAAATTCTTACATTGCATAAATGCCCCAAAGAGCACAAAATGTCCCAGTGACGTTCTAAACAGCCGACGTACCCTTCAGTATTCAGCAACATATTATTTGGACCTCTTTCTGGGAGACTGCAATATTATCGTATGTTGGGACCTCCATGCAGGGTTTCTGACAGGATTTTTAGTTTGGGGGGGCTGTAAAGTCAAAATTGAGAGGGTGTAAGTGGACGGTTTCTATCGATTTTTCACAGCAAAAATTTTGAAGTTGGGGGGGGGTAGTCGGGGTTTGGGGGTATTCCTTACGAAATCACTGCCTCCATGGGATGTGTCAGAAGTTCAATGCGATGATAACTTTATTCCTTTTCCTCTATTTCTTCGGATCCAATGGAGGTCCATTAGATGTCCATGCGATATATTCAGGATTTATAATCGCCTGTAAACGTCCCGTTGATACCCCCATGTGTGAAACAAACATATCCTGCAGACATCCCATGGGAATCCCGTTTTCAGGACCAAAGCAGACAATATGACGTCCCCATTTCTCGGGCAGGACGTCCCTTCAACGCTCTTGTGATATGTAAGGCGGCACAATCAGAACCTTTGCTCAAATAGATATACACTGTATTAGTTACAACTTTCATTGTGATTTGCTGCTTCTTATGTAATTATTTTCCTGATATGACGTCATTTATGACGATGCTATGCGATATTAAAGTGCCAGAAGCTCCGAAACTCATAATGTTTCGCATTTTTAAATAACTTTTTTTCTGTTTTTCTGTGACGGTATTCCATCTTAAAATTATGGGCAACGTTTTCGAAACATCCTCTGAAGTATTAAGGGAAAAGAAAAAAAAAAAACCGCCGGAACATGAAAATCAGGGAGTATGGAGAGAACACTTAATTTACTTATATGCACCATACAGATAGCTATATCTACTGTTAAGGGAATAATGTTTCTCAGCGAGCACAATTCTGTGGTAAATGAAGTATTTGAATTCAATTTTATAGACAACTTTTGTCTCGGACCGGATGGGTGATGATGGGAGAATTACTGGAATGAAGAAAGTGTGAGGAAACAGGAGATACTCGAGAAAATCCACATACACGGTATTTATCCACTACAAAGCCCACATGGCACGAACAGGGATCGAACTGAGGACCACACGCAATAAAGGTGAGCGGTCTACCACTGAGCCACAGCGGTCCCAGGGTCAGTGAAGAGCAGGGATTTTTGTCGAAGTGTCATATCAACATTAGCCTGGTGAAACTGAAGGAAATCCTGTAAAGACGCAATCGAACCTCGACTGTCCAAATTATGAGTTACATCAGGGATTTCGCCAGAATTTTAAGTTTCGGGTGGTGGTGTAAAGTCAAAATTTGGAGGGTGTAAATGGATTTTTGCACGGTTTCTCTCAATTTTTGACTGCAAACATTTTAAAGTTGGGGGGGGGGGGGTGACACCTTCCACAAGGGAGTCTGGCGGAATCACTGAGGTACATCCACATTAATTTCCACGCTATCTTTGATTCATTGGGTTACTGTTACAAGTTGAAGCTTGACAGTGGTTGATCCACCTCCTCCCATGTTTATATTATGCAAATTCCAGTATTAACGTCAT
The DNA here is from genome assembly GCA_022664845.1 of Lepisma saccharinum. Lineage (NCBI taxonomy): Eukaryota > Metazoa > Arthropoda > Insecta > Zygentoma > Lepismatidae > Lepisma > Lepisma saccharinum. The sequence goes on from JAGDQP010035169.1 coordinate 14,025, forward strand.
ACCTCAAATTGTAATTAACAACGTATTTGCTTAATATCTCGTCGTATTTACAAATGCTGCAACATAATACTTCCTTAAATACATTAGCAAACACACACGTAACTTCACAACTGGCAGTTAAAAGATCTTTTTATTTGCATACCTCTGGATGGGATGCAGGTAGACACCAAACAACACGTAAACTGTGACGTGATGTTACAAAGACCGTCGTGTGGAATCCCTGTGTAACATCTGTTGTCTGCCTGGTAAGGCGCGCGGCGCTGCTGTTGCACAGGCAAGGCGGTGTATATTATTTATCGAATCATTTTGCCGCAAGGGTATGAATGGGAGGAAGAACTCTTTGTGAATGGTCTTGGGACATAAAAATGACTTCCACAGCAAGTTCATCTACTCAGGGCCAGCTGGCCATAGAACTCGATCTTCATGGACAAGTAAGTTGCACTGAGCAATTCTGAAGGGGGAGAGATATTTAACATACACTCATACAGCAGACGTTCAGGTATACAGTTCATGCTCGTTGTTTTCTAGTTAGCGGTAGGTCCTTTCAAGGAAGGTTAGCTTTTGCTGTTATAAGAATCACTTACATTTTTTTCATTATTTTGAATACATTTCTGTTATTTTGAATGAAAAAATCTTTTTTTTTTTTGGTTATTTGAAACCGAGATGCAATTTCTCTTTCTTGAACACGTACTGTCAGCGAGAAGAAATTAAAATTATTTTGACTAGAGATCGCCGGGACAATAAGCTTAGGAGCCTGGTAACATTGATTGTGGCTATTAAGTTTTGATCGTCGCAGGTCGCGATGGCGGCGAGAAGTTATCTGTTGTTTTTATTGTGGAGCGTAAAGTAATGATTATTTTTTAAAACATATATTGTTGTCTGCTGCACGTTGACATTTGTAACCGCGGGGGGAGGGGGGGGGAGTATGTACAGTAGGCTATGTATTTATGTGGATGTGCGTGTCGACTTTCCTGAATGATACTTTGGTTGCACAAAAATATATGTTTGGACGTAGATCTTTGGAAGTTACCATTTTGTGGAAACATCTCCCATACACCTCTCGGTTGCCGACCACTGATACTGAGGAAACTGGAGCATTGGCGCGCACCTAACGGAAATCTCTATTATCTTCCTACCCCTGTGGGTAGGATTCGATTCCCGGTGGGGACGAAAGTGGTTCGAAGCCCACGTTAAACTGTTGGTCCCGTCCTTAGGATACCATCTTCATCCGATGGAAGGTAATAGCAACCCATCATCGGTACACGGGAACCTTCGAGTCAGAACCGACATTCGGGCAGAACACCTATCATCATCACCATCCTATTGTAACAGGATAAACATAGATTTGATCGAATTTGAATTTATTTTTGGTCTTTCAGTATCTCTGTCTCAGGTCGGGATAGGGTAGGGGAAGGAGTCGAATAGACCCTAAGTTAAAGTACCATCCCGGTATTTGCCTGCAGTGTGCCCTAGGAAAACCCCAGTCCAGTGGCATAACTACAATGCCGGGAGACCCGGGGTTGCGGGGGGGGGGGTCAGGTGTCTCGCGGGCCCTAGAGGCAACATAAATGGGTGAAAAATGAATTAATGACAAACGAAACAAACACGGCAAGAGAAGTTGTCTCAATGTGCGATTTTAAATCTTTCTTAGAGTTGCTAAGCGGAAGGGAACTTTAAACCTCACAACCAAAGTCCATCAGTTTTTAACTGGTAACGACAGCAGCATGTGACCTGGCGTTATCGTGGTGGATGATGTCTTCTTCGCGTTTAACAAGGCCTGGCCGCTTCGATCCGAATTCTGCTTGCAGTCTGCAAACTATTAAAAGTGGAAGGTGCAGTGTTGTTTTAAGGAATTTAGGGGCCCTAACCTATTGGCTATAAGGGCAACTGTTGCCTATCCCTTGTGGTTGTAATTTTGTTACCTTTGGTGGAGCCCCTGGGCTGCAGCCCTATTAGCCCTCAACTTAATCCGGCTCTTACTGGCTCTTACTGGTTTATTTAGGTTCCAACACTTCCCCAGTGAATTGTGCCTTTCACGTCCCACTACACACTTAACATCACTTTCTTGGGATGAAGTTCTAGTTTTAACGTCGATAAAGACTGTTCAGAAACCCGATACACAGTTCGTCGACGCCTTACGTTCCGGTATGAAACGAACTTCTCATCATCCGTGATAATACATATCAAGAACCGGTCATTTTTGTGCCGGAACAAGCAAGCAAACAGGTCACGTCGCGCTCCTCCCATTGAGTTGAGCTCAGCTGATGGAACCTAACGATGAACTTTGCGGTGACCTCCAGCGATTCGATCCGTCTGTACCTGGAAGGTCTCCGCTGATTCCTCTATGGTTGGATTCGGGCTGTTTCCTATGGCTTGGTCGAAATTCAATTCGGAAAACACTGCTGAACGTCCAAACCTTGGACGAACTTGACAGCTTCTGCCATCGTCCTTTACTTTTCAAAACCACCGATGATATGTTATCAATTGCATCTTCACCATACACTTGCCGAATGCTGCAGCAAGCTGAGACCGCATTACTGCTTTTATCGAACTCGAAAAGTAATCAGTGTCTGATGTTCTCCTTATTGGCCTCCATTTCACCGACACGATACACTGTCCCTGTCTGAACGTTCGCATTCACTACCTGTGGCTGTTCTAATGTTTCCCGGATTACGTGACTACTGATTCACGCACTGGGAGCGCCATCTGTTTGATCAGCTAAAAATGTACCATCACAACGCGTAGAAGTTTTGCACTTATCCAATACATGCGGCAAGAATTTGCTGAAAATGCATATTGAAGATGCTACTTTAAGGCCCCTAAGGCTGCTTTCACATACGCGCGAGAACGAGGCGAGAGCGGAGCGGACAACACCCGCGTGGTTTAGAAATACATTGCGAGCAATTGGGTTTTCCACATCAGCGCGAGGCGAGAGAGGGTTTCTCTCGCTGCGGACGAAAAAACACCCGCGTTTCCCTACTGGAAATTCGGCGAGACTTTCGCGGGAGCTGCCCGCAGAAAGCCAAGCAAGATATTGAACTAAATGAGCCGTTTCACATACGCGCGAGAGCGAGGCGGGCGCGGGCGAAAAGAGAGAACAGTGTTGCTAGGAAACACCACGAAATAGGCCGCATTTTCATCAATTACACCAGGCCGGTAGCTAGAATTGTTTCATTAAAAGCTAATCTTCTTGTTGAATCATAATAATGTTGATATGAATGTTCATAGAGCTGTAAACAAGAAGTTATTTCTTTGTTATGAAGATGTATTGTCATTTAAAAGAATAATTACTTATATACATTTTTCATGAAATTGTAGTAGTTTCACGTCGAAAATTTGAAAGTGAATCATATTCCCGTTTCTCATAAATCTACGGTATTAATAAACAACTATTTGTTCTGATTTTTGTACAAGCAGAAAACATTACACAGTCTAAATAAACTAAAGTAGGCCGGACCGGAACTGTGTTTCGGCAAATTAGTTTGAAGACAGAGTACATTTCCTGTACTCATTTTCTGTTATACATTTTATTTACTCAATACTGTATTAATGATGATGATGATAGGTGTTCTACCCCAAGGCAGGTCTTTGACCTGAAGATCCCTGGACAAGGTGAACCCATGGTGGTTTGCCATTGCCTTCAATGGGATGATGACGTCCTGAGGACTCGACCTACAGTTTAATGTGAGATTCGAACAATTTGTGTACCCACCGGGAATCGAACCCGGGACACCTTAATTACAAGGCTACGAGCTTAACCACTCATCCACCGGATACACTACTGTATTAAAGGTAAATCTTTTTGCTACTTTAATTGTTCTAAGTAATATTGGCTTCGGCCCATACACATTTCAAATAAAGGTGAAAGAAAAACTTTTTTTTAAAAAAAACTCGGAATTATTACACTATTTCGACAGATATCCCAAACAAGCGAAATATATATTTTCGGTAGCAAATAGTCACAAAGCAACGGCAAGGCGATGTTGTTTTCTGAATTACAACAGGCAATAATAATAATAATAATAATAATCTTTCGAGCTGAGCCATTTGTTCAGACTATTGATTTAAACCACACGTTTGGAACTAATATATATTTTTAAATAACGAACTAACGAATTAAACGAATTTCCTTGGTAGTCATATTATCATCAGTGTGTCCATTGCCACTACGTCAATAAAACTGGTTACACAGCAACCGTGTTCGCAGAAATTTCCCGGGTAGTCAATGCCCGCGTTGATGTGAAAGGATCAGCGAGAGCGAGGCGGGCGCGGGAGAACTCGCTCTCGCGCGTATGTGAAAGCGGCCTAAGGAGTTCCTTGCGAGGAAACCGAAAAATCCTAGTTACGCTCAAAGACGTAACTACATGTTATGCCCCTCCTCGCAAGAATTTTTTGAATTTATTTTAAGGTCTTTAGGCAACTATGGCTTAGGCCACCCACCCACCCGCAATAGAATACCCAAGACCGGAGGTCGATTCGGCTAATAGAGAGGCTACAGTGAAGGGCACACTTGGAAGGTCCCCCTCCCCATTGCGGAGTTTTGCGCCATAGTAGTTATCAGTGGCGGCTCGTGATCTGGACCTTGGGTAGTGCACAAAATGTTACCACATCTTTCACATTATATTATTGAATAACAATAACAACACGCTCTAGGCAACACAACAACAACACCAGGCTGTAGGAACTTAAGGGAATAAATTAATATACTATTTTTGGAATATATTACTAAATACTAATATAGTAAATACTGGAATGCCCACTTGAATTAAGACTACGAACAGTCTAACAAATTCCTATTTTTCTTGTGACAAACTAAAGCCTTAAGATGCTACGCATTCCGTATAAATACTAGAAGTTCCCGTGAAACCGGTCCTATTCTTCGTAGTTTGTTTGTGGTACTATTACATTGAATTGAATTAATTTATGACCTTTGGCCATTAGGGTGGCTTAGGGCTGGATAGGGTAGGGGAAAGGATGCGAAAAGGAGTCAGTCAGGTCATAAGTTGAAGATACCATCTCGGCATTTGGCTGGTGTGAAAGGAAAAACCATGGTCGGGTGTTGGATCAAACCAACGACCTCCCGAAAGCGAAGCAAATATTCTATCAACTAATTTATGGCTATTCGGTGAGTGTTATTACATGCTTTGCTTAACTTTTCATCCTTTTTATGGTTTTAGAAAAGGTGTAGAATTGAAAATTATATAGCCTAGAGTTCTCATACGTTTCTGAGTTTCTTCTACTTAATCAGAATTACGTACTACTTGAACATGCACCGGATTGATCTGAGAGAATCTTTACTCAGAATAGCCGACATCGGCAAGCTGATTTAAAGAAACGGCTACGTTTCAGAATTCCAAAGTAAAAGAATCAAGAATCAAGAATTCTTATTTTCGGACAATATTTCAGAGATATAATTCTAAGAAGCACTTTCGAGCAGATATATTTTATCCTAGACTTTCCAACTTTAAATACTCTTTCATTTAAATTTAGAACGGCTACCTTTCAATTGACCGCCAGAAAAGAAAATAGTTGCGATAAATTATTCCTGAAGCAGGTAGTGGAAATTGTCCATATGGCGAGAGGCGGGAATCACTGATAGATTTTCTAATATCGTCCAATATATCATTAAACGAAATTTTCATAGCGATATTTTGTGCTATTGCAAGTCTCTCCGATTCGGATAACCTCAAACGTCCCAAC
>JAGDQP010035170.1:0-19722 GCA_022664845.1 Lepisma saccharinum
GGACAATAACCTAAAACACAATTTATCCACAAACTAACAGACAAAACGACTGAACTGTTTCTTATAGGAATACATAAATATCTAACAGAAAATGACATAACAGCAGCAAGCAACATGTTAAACATTATGTACTACTTACAAGTAAAGTACCCGAAGTAAGGACTCGAGTTGCTCATCAAGTGATACCTTTAATTGAAGCTAGTGACGAGTATAGTACACCTGTGAAATCCTAGCTGCAGAGCTCCAGAAATAAAAAGGTTATGGCGTCAAAGTTCAAAGAGAAAGCGAATTGTATTGAAACAAGTCACAACGAAAGGTAGAAAAAAAGTCACAAGGACATGGTGTTAAATTGAAATGCGATTCTTGTGAAGGAAAGAGGCACGTACAAAGTACTACACACTGATACAATCAATATGTAAGTCGTCAATGAAGGCGTGTGATATGCAGATACTTTGCTCACAATGAGCACACTTAACAAAAGAGATGTTCTCACATGAGGTCTTGTAACACTGGTCACGTATATTAGAATCAAATCAATAATCTAATGGAGACATCCAGGGCTCAGGCTCCTCATCCAAGTAGCCGCTTTTGTAAAACACAAACCTGATCATGTTGCGAAATCTTGAGGTGCTGAATTGGAAGAGAGTGAAGGACTGCATTCGTAAAATGTTATCCCGATGCCAGAGATTAATTTCCTAGGAGGCGATAACTGTGTCAGTAATGAACCTGATAATTGATTTATATGGACGGAAGAAGTAAACATCAAGTAGTTGGATAAACTAGTGCAACCACCAGGAATTAAACGTTTGAACAGTGTTATATGATTAGGGCAGAATCCATTTGATACGTTATCATCCATATTTCCACTCCATGAATCCAGCAAAAGCAAGACTTTATGACGATCGGCAGGCAGGCTATTCCAGAATACAGAATATAACTCTTTTAAATCACTTTTCTTCATGTTTGAAGTCTTTCCTGGATGGGACACTATGTTATCGGGATCATCTTGCTTATTTCCTGGAAATTGACCAATGGATTCGGATACAAGAACGTACATCGGACGCAATATTTCACCATCCATGGAAATAACCGGCATGATCATATGTGAATGAGTAGTAGCACTGATCGATCCAAATGCACCTCTTACAACCACCGTATCTTTAGTCATATGAGTCCTGTATGTATGGAGTTCCTTGTCAAATCGACTTTGATCAGCATTTAATACCTGACGAGGATTCAGGTCTTCTAGTAACATAAGTTCTTTCATGGACGTAATAAATGTCGTAGATAAGTGATGTAATTCAGCCTCTTTTGATTTCCACGTTTTGCTAACCCTATGTGTGATAGAACGACTGACGATATTGTTTCTCTTTTTAAAATTAGACAGCCAGTGACGAGATGCCTTGAATTGTAGAGTATTATCCGGATCTAATTCTTTACTTATCTGAAGAGTCCAAAAGCAAAGAGTCCTGTCGTGTATAATTGCACATCTCTCGACCATTTATTTGCATTTATCGTGAACTGCTGCATTAAGTTTCTTATAACTGGATTTTTGCCTTTTTTTTTCTCATATTCAAAGAGGATGTTTTTCGATTGAATTAATCTATACTGTGACTTGACAGATGAAAAATTCCTTCGTTTCTTTTCCAGGTTCTCGTTGTGTGTCCAAAACATGTAAGCTGCTTCTTTATAATCATCGACCAAGATATATTTTTTTTTAGGCGAAGGCTGATATTCTTCACCTGAAGAAGCTATAGGTGTCGGAGACTCTTGGTGTGTTTGAGAACCTTGCGATGTATTTTGCATATCCTCATCAAAGACGTCATCACCGTAGTCTCCATCATCGCTTTCATCACTGTCACCAGGAAATCCAAGAGTTCTAACTTCTTCTATGATTTCCATCTTGTCCTCAAGTATCTCCACTATTTGTTTGTACAATGTATCTTCGTACCTATTCATTCTCCTATTAAAAAATCCATATTTCTCATAGAGAGCATGAACGATAGCAGATGCTTCCATTTTCTGGAACGAAAAGAAAAAAAACCTTTTATTGACATTAATAACAAGGAGCAAACGTGCACAAGGACACTCATACACGAATAACAGAAAGAGGGAGATCAGCCAGAGAGAGGGATATCATTCTACACATTACATTAATTTTGAGCAACTTACGACGTATTACCATCGGGATAATCAGCAAAACATGGATATCACAAGCATCTAAATTCGCTTTCTATTTGAACTTTGACCCGCCATAACCTTTTTATTGCTGGAGCTCTGCATCTAGGATTTCTTAGGTGTACTATACTCGTCACTAGCTTCAATTTAAGGTATCACTTGATGAGCAACTCGAGTCCTTACTTCGGGTACTTTACTTATTAGTTGGGAAATTGATGCAACGCTAACCAATAAAAAACGACAAACGAAGCAAGCATCCCTGGTACGATTCTTACTGTTTATAAGCTCGGAAGTCAGCAGCAAAACTGTTAAGAACCCTCCGAAAAGACCAGACAAATGAGACACTATTACCTACATACTTGATATACAGAAATGCGTACAGAAAAATTTACAAAGATAAGAAAAAGAGTGGTTGACCATTGGATGCTACCACTGAACACACGCTTAAACGAAAACTATAATAGGGGATCCTGGTGTACGATTAGGGGATTAGAAACACAGGCCACCAGAAAAAAAATAATTTCAGCGAGGAAGTAGGAGAATCACTTTCGTACACTGTACGGATGAAAAGATAGGTGGGTCGCATTTCACTCATTAGGCAAACAGATACAAGACACGGACGATATATTGTACACGGACATACATCGGTCGAAAGTACTAAAAGCAGTTAAGGCGATGAGGAACAACAAAGCAGCTGGAATTGATTGCCTACCCGTTGAATTTCAGAAAAAGTTCAACGGCCAATGAACAAATTTTAGAAACAATTCTAAAACGTTTTAACAAATAAGAGACAGAGGTGCGTAGCACATGGGGCACTGGAGTAATATGTCCTCTGTTTAAAAATAAAGGCAGCATAAACGATCCAAACAATTATAGGGGCATAACGCTGTTGTCAATAATAGGTAAAATATACACAAAAATACGGTACTCGCCATCAGAATACAACTATGGGCAGAGCACCACAACATATTCACACCAGCACAAGCAGGCTACAAGACGGGTTTTAGCACAATAGACAACCTTTTTTTGTAATTAGAACACTAGTGGATACATAAACTAGAAAGGAAAGGATGAAACTATATGAGTGTTTTATAGACATTCAGAAAGCTTTTGATGAGATCACTCGCGAAGCACTATACTTTAAGTTCAAATTCATTGGAATGTCAGGGCTAATGATACATATAATTATAAAGGTGTACAAAAAGTCAAATTTAGTGTAAAAATGACTGAAGGAAAAATGAAAAGAACTATTAATTCACATATTCACCTCAAACAGTGCTGCCAAATGTATCTTTATTTGTTTATTCATAATAGCCCAGGAAATAAAGGAGAAAGGGGGCAAATGTCGGGAATAATTAGGGAAAATCATATTTTTGCCAGGTGTCATATCACAAATAGAGGTAAAATTTTCGAAAAAGTCACCGCTCCTCCCACTTGTGTTTTCCCCTACCCTCGGAACTACAAATTTACACTTTCAGAAATTGTACTATATCTCCGTAACCAATAAACATAACGATATGATTTTTTATGTTATAATTCCTAAACAACAGACTACAAAAATGTTTATAATTCGAAATGCTCTATCGCTAGTAGTTTTACCGTAATTTAGATGAAAAGCGCAAAATAACGAAATTTTACATTTAATGTTTACACGTTTTACGATGTAGCATGCTTGAATCTCGGAATATCAAAAACCTTTGAAGTAAAAGTGGTTGATTGTTTCATAAATTTCCAATGGTGTATATATCCATATGGTAGAACAATTACTGCGTTAGGTAGTGTGAACGGACGAGGAGGAACTCATGCTTTAGGTTAGGTATTCGGACTATAACTGAGTTTAGGAAGACCTATTACCATGTGAACGTCTTCCTCCACGTCCACAGAGAATACCTGGAACATCTATGAAATATGTGGTTAATGAAACGTTGAATTATTAGCGAGAGGTTTTACATAGCGCCGTTCATCGAAGATTATTCAATGTGAAATATCGATGTGAAATACGTGGTAAACTCTGGGAGTTCATTATGGACCTTAACTTTAAATGTCAGATGGTAGAGGCTCAATTTTGTTTTAACATAATGAAACTCAGCTAAACATGAGAACTGCTTGGATACCAAAAGGGGTTTGTTACCGAGTAAATTGAACGTAACATGATTACATTTTAACACACCACGTCTCTTAACGATGGATATAATAAACGGATTTTAGCGAAGTTATTTAACTTTGAGCAAATATTATTCGGGAGGTGACACTCAGATAGCGTAGCCTATGTCAGACGCTAGAAATCACAATATAAGACAGATCCCAATTCATTCCTGAAAGTTTAGGTGTTCAATGAAGAGAAGATTCTATGTTAAGACAGCCTTTGAATTTATCACAGCAAAACGAATAAGATGTTCAAAAATAATTTAAAAAAATATCTTCCTTCTTGAGCAATCTGGAATATAGTTGATGCTCTGGCTCTTGCTGTCGGACTGGAAACAACAGATGATGCTTGATCGGTCTTATATAGTAATTCGTGTTTCTTCCGGTATTGCTGTAATTGTGTATGTGTGGTGGGGTCTGGCTTGGCTTTCCGCTGAACTTAATGTAGGCCGAAAGGTGATGTTCTCATCATAAGAAGTATAGCTATTTGCTCGAAGGTGAACAACTTCTCAATTAACGTCATAGATTGCATTATATTGTATCAGTATTCTTTAGTTTTACTCTGTTCCATCCTTACTGAAACATGGCGGTGGTTTTATTTCCATTTCGCATAACAATTTACAATAAAAATATACTAAATCCTATTTTTTCAATTATTTACAATTTTATGAATAAATTTAATTTTATCCATTGCTCGAGGAGTTCACAGTAGTGAGGTAACAATGACGCGCAACAGCGCGCGAACAATGCTTTACCTTCGCCCTATCTACATTAGGCAGTTGTGAGCTGCTGACAATTATAACTATTCGTCTTCGCTGTGTAGTGGCAAGTAGAGTGGGTGATAAATTGGTAGCGAATTTGGCGACTTTTTCATGTGATATATCAGGTAACCAGATAGCATGCCAGCTTGCAACAAGGTTATTAGTCACTTGGTTCGAGCCTGTTAAGCTTGATGTGTTGAACTTAATAAACAAGCATGAAACAAAACTTTGTTGGGAAACATAAGTGAATTAATTGTGACAACTAAGCTAATGAAAGCTTGTTGCAACCAGCAACTATGCGAGAATTCTTGTCAAACAAACTTTAAATTAATTTGAATCTTTTCGTTGCACTTCCGCTGTTCTCTCAGTGTACTAAAGTTTCTTCTTGGGCCAGGTTTATTTCAACGTAGTCTAATCTTCGCCAAGTTCCACACTTGTATTACATGTGTCTCTTCTGATCTGATGTAATGCGCTTGGAAAGCGAACTCGGGCGTATGGTTCCATGGTCTAGTGACTACAGTATCAGATTGTTTTGCCAGTGGTCTTCGGTTCGATTCCTATCCAGGACAACGTTTCTATTTTTCTAAGAAATACAATTAGTATTCCTTTCTTGTCCTGGCAAGCTACTTCAACCTTGATTCTTGTACACTAGAGTGCTTTAGTCATCTTTGTTTAAACTTTTTGACTGGAATTGCTAAACTTGCACCAAGTAATTCCACTTGTCAAAGTAAACTTGATTAACTTTTAAGTCAGCTCAAAGTTGCCATGCGTGTAGTGAGAGAAAGAAGAAAATGTTACTGTCAATTTAAAGCTATTTCTGTTCTCAGAAAGAGCAAACATAAAACCTCAGAGAATTTGTTACGATAAAGTCAGTCATACCTCTCTTAGTTGGAAATTAAATTTTGTTTGATAATTTTTGTTTTTAATATAATTTACCTTTGAAGATGTGGTATTGTCAATTGAATGCTGTCGGTTATATTTATTATCTTTTATGAAGTGTTGTAATCTATCACCATTTTAAACAAACATTGGCAAATTTGCGTAACGGAATTTATTAGAAATACAATAAAAGAAGAATAATTTGTTTTGATTTATTGTGTGTTCTTAGTGGGATATATCATGGAAGAGAAACTGTAATCATGAAAAGATAAATACTTAAATTAGTTTGAAACAAAATGATGGACTGACTGCATGAAAAATTTTAATGATAAAGTACTATTCGGATTCACAATGTGCATCCTTTCTCCTACCCTATCCCGCTTTGAGCCATATATGTATAAAGGTCATAATTGAATCCAATTCTACTAAAGTGGGTCAAATGTGTCGATGATGACTAGCTGACTTTTCTACTTTGATCTGTAGTCAAGCACAGTTTCATGTTAATAGTACTAGAATGCAAATTTATAAACGGTACTGTACTAGAATGCAAATGTATAAATGGTACTGACATTAAGTATATCCTAATCACACTTTCCATAGTTACTAATAAGGTTGTTCATGAAGCAATTCCACGCAGGTTGCTTGTTTAATCCAACCATCCACATCAAATTAAAGGGTGAGTTGCTTCCTGAGGGTTCCGACAGTTTTCGATTTTATTGAAACCCTCAAGCACCTTATTAAGGCCATTTCCTTTACTTTTCTTTGGGTTCTAACACAGACGAATACCTTCAAGATTGAAAGAACCATTCTGAATTCGTTGAACCCTTATCTGAGTGTTAGTACTTGTATTAGGTATGACATATTGGATCCCTTCCATAGCATGAAACGTACTTAAATTATGCAGCGGGCGGATATTTACATCTCTGTCATCAAACACACGCTGAAGAAAACTTTTACTGTTAACTTTTGATAGTCCTGCATTGATGAGAGAGGTAATGCATACATAAGTTTCATGATATGATGCGCAGACTCCGATGGACGGTAATAGATTAAATATATATTTTGATCCATGTAATCGGTGCAGGGGTAATAACAGACTGGTCTGCATGGGTGACAGGAATAATCTTGGTAAGATAAGATAAAATTAAATGTATGGACGGTAACTCTTGGTCTTACAGTTGATATTATAGTATGGTTTATCACAATGCAATTCCTGCTAACTTTCTGTGATTTAGAAGCCTTCTTCTTTGTCGCTGTTCCCTCCACAAGGACCTAAAATGAAGTTTGACCCATCAGACTTGCAATCAATGAAATCTGGGTATACACTTCCGTCATAAGCCATGCTCGGCATGTCTTCTCGTATGATGTCTAATATCATCCGTAACCGTTTAGTAGTAGGGTCAGTTATCCGATAAGCATAGTACATTTTTCCTTCCAGAAACATTTGAACAATTATCCGATTCTTAATATGCTATTAAAGATATAATAGCCATTATCTTGACCAGATACACGTTTCATGATAATCTTTAATTAATTCAGAATGTACTCCCATTCGTCACCGTCTTATATGTACTCACATAACAAAGGAAATAACTCCCCCAGTTTCTATTTTGGTCGACCCACAAGTTCCCTAATTGGTCTAGTTCTAGAAAAATCCTTGGAACAATTTCAATGGTACAGTACTTCTGGTAACACAAGATTACTCACAATAAGAAGTCTCGATATCCTCTACTTACCATTTCGTAAATCAAATATCTTCATAAGATTTCCCTAATTTCTAAAGTCACAACCAAGTAAAAATACTTCCTGTGCTCTAATGAAGTTTCAACACCGAATTTTTACCACAAATGAAGCAGTTTCTTTCTAAAACATTCATTCTGAGATTCTTAAGGCAGTTGAAGATGACCGCTGCCCGCCAGCAACGTTTTGTTCTGTCTGGGGCAGCTCCTAAGTGGTGTGCTATTACATCTGGAGTACCACAGGGTTCCACCCTCGAACTCTTGCTTTTTGTTCTACTCATGGGCGAGCTTATTAACCACCACACTGAATCTTCAAGCAACATTCTTATGTGACGATAACTGTAAACTTTCTAGAAAAAATAAAACTAATGCTGATATAACGCAACTGCAGTCAGATATTGTAATTTTCTCTTCGTGATGCGATACATTGCAACAAATTTAACACTGATAAATGTACTACACTCACAATTAACCTTAAGAAATGTCCTCTTCAAAGTTCGTATCATATTAACACAAACCCTCTTACCAAAATTTAATAACATAAAGATATCGGTGTTTTGATCGACTCAAAGCTGACTTTTGAAGATATCATGTTACAATGTCTACTAAAAAGGCCACGAAACGTCTAGGTTTACTTTATAGATTCGTTGATTTGAAGAATCCTACAACTCTTAGTTTATTTCACAATAGTTACGTATCTCAAAAGCTTGAATATTGCTCTCCTATCTGGGCTATATCGTCTCCCACAGTGCTGTCCATGATTAACAGAGTTTTGAACATTTTCTTGGCTAAATTTCGCTTTCGTGTCCCATCCGCACGCAATTTCAAAGAACAACAACTCTTAGAAGTCCTTCATATTGAACCTCCTTTAGCACGTATATATTTGCATGACTTCAAATACCTTTATAAAATTGTTAATGGTCATTCCAGATCTCCCGACATTCTTCACGAGTTCTTTTCTCAAGTTCCTGTTAGATCCAACTGCAGTAATGACCTGTTTCCTTTGCGAACACCAAGGCTTACTATTATACAGCGCTCCCTAATTTACATATTGTCATATCAGTATAACAGAGTTTCAAACTATCTGACTTTGTTTTACCATCTAACCATAAAACAAAACTTGTATTGATATCAGATTTAAATTGAGGTAATGATTTTGTCTTTCTTTATTTCTTGCTATTTTTCTGTTATCGTATTTGTTATATTTTAGGCTTTTGCTTGTTTATTGTTTGACAATTTAGTATAAAATGATAACACTAGTTAACAAGGTTTTTGTAACATGAAAGAAAACATCTGATCTTAAAGGAACTTTCTGAGCTGAATTCGAATATGCACTCAGGTTTTCTCCATCACGTACAGTTTCAGCGCGACTGAGGGATTTTGGGGAAATTCCCTTAAAAATGTCCCTTTTTTACCTATTTTATACCCCTAGCTCTTGTCACCTTACGTATAATAATACAGAAATTATACCAAAGTAAACCTTAATTGATACTTAGTAAACCCTCCAAGCTTTATAACAATCGCATTATTCTTTCTAGAGAAATAAATATATTTGTATGTATACTGTGTGTACTGTTTATTGCACCACATAATATTGCTTTCAGAACTCTTGATACAATCATCCAACTTCTTTCAGTTTTCTTAATTAAATCGTTATCAAATATTCCTATCAAATGTAATAGAGTGCAAGAGAAAGAAATAATGAAATATAGACTCATTGCTTTGTTGACAACAATGAACAAATAGTCTCAAATTTCCCCTGTCCTTTGCCTCCGCCTCTTTCTTTCTTGTGTTCCTGACACGTGGTGAGGAAGTTTTGTACATTTCTGTATTGAAGTGTGGTTTATTCACTTTCTGTCTTTGCTGCCAAAAGTGATTTCGTATTTAATCTTAACTGCATTATACCCAGACAAGACCAGAAGTGTGGTTTGCGATCAGTACAATGGCAACAAGAGGACGCGTTCATGTTTCAACTCACCAAATAGTTTTTGTTGTGTGTGTACCCAGTTTGTAGTTAAGAGACAGTGTAGATCCATTACGCCATCGGTGAAACTAGCATATAATAAACATTTCGGATGTCGTGTGGGAAATCAGAACAAAACTTGGGCACCCCACATCATTTGTGTGTCGTGCTACGTCACTTTAATTGAATGGGTCAAAGGAAAACGGAGATTCATGAAAATTGCTGTACCAATGGTGTGGAGAGAACCCACCAACCATGTGCATGATGTTATTTTTGTCTGACTGTAGTTAAGGGACATTCAAAAAGAAGCAAATGCAGAATAAGTTACCCCAGCGTTAAATCCGCAATTAGATCTGTTCCGCACTGGGATGAGCTTCCATTTCCCGAGCCACCTACCAACTGGGAAGAGATATGCCCAGAAGAGTCTGATGATGAACCATCGAGATCAACATCTACATCCACGGATCCAACGTCACTTTGACAGCAAGGTAAACAGTGCCGAGCTAGCTGCCTGGACAGCATTTAAGAGTGTTGTGCGCAACGTTTTGGGCAATAACAAAGCGGAGAATTACAGTAAATCGTACAGGACATGCTACAGAAATACAAAGAGTTGGGTTGTAGGATGTCTTTAAAAATCCAGTTTTTACACTCCCACCTTAGCTTTTTCCTGCTAACCTAGGTGCTGTCAGTGACGAACAGGGGGAAAGATTCCACCAAGACATAATGGCAATGGAGTAAAGGTACCAGTGACGTTGGGATCTTTCAATGATGGAGGATTATTGTTGGAGTCTTATTAGATAATGCAACACTTCTTACAAAAGAAGGAAGTAGTGTATATTTTTGTAACTCAATGGAAATTTCATACATTCTGGTAGTTTCAATGGCTTATTCATGACATGTTGTATATTTGTATTATTGTTTATTGTAAATTGTCATACATGTAAATTCTATTCTATTCTATTCTATGTCTTTGTTTGTGGTAATACAGCAAATAGTTTGTTTTTCAAATTCAAGATATCTGAAAGCAATGTTATGTGGTGCAATAAACAGTACACACAGTATACATACAAATATATTTATTTCCCTAGTAAGAATAGTGCGATTGTTATGAAACTTGGAGGGTTTATTATGTATCAATCAAGATTTACTTTGGTATAATTTTTGTGTCATTATACGTAAGGGGACAAGAGCTAGGGGTATAAAACATGTGAAAAAGGGAATTTTTTTAGGGAATTTCCCCAAAATCCCTCAGTCGCTGGTAAACTGTACGTGATGGAGAAGAACTAAATGCATATTCGAATTCAGCGCAAAAAGTTACTTTAAGATCAAGCGTTTTCTCTCATGTTACAAAAAAAAGTTTAAGTTTGTTCACTAGTGTAATTAGTGCTGTATCTGGGTTCTTGTTAGTAAATAAATATTGAACGATCAGATGGGCTATTGGTCTGCATTGATGTATGATCAACTTTGGTACAAGAATGTCTTGTATAGTTCTGCATTCACACGCTGTGAACCCGAAAAGTACGTTTTTCTTCAAATTGTTCATGCAGGCCATCGCTTCATTTCAAACTAACTCATTAACCTTCGTAGTTCTATTTTCATCATTACAGTTTCTCTTTCACGAGATTTCCCACTACGATTACACAACAAATCAAAACCAATCGCTCTTGTATCATTGTGTTTGCAATAAATAAGTAATTTGTTAAGTTTAATGCATTCATTTCGCTACGTAAATTTTCACAAGATCATGACAAACTTTATTTGAAGTGTTAACCGATTACTACGCTCTGACAGAAAATAAAAAAAAATACAACTTTCAACATTCAATTGGAAATACCATATCTTCAAAAGTAAGTTGCATAAAAAACTAAAATTACACATTAAATTTAATTTCCAACTAATTGAAATATTACTAACCTTATTGTAATAAATTCTCTCAGGTTCTATTTGCTTTTGCTGGGCACAGAAAATAGATTACAATTGAAGAAACATAATGATATATACATCATTTTAAAGCTTATGAAACATACAACTTTTATTTCAAACATGTTTGATATTGTGAGTATTAAGCAAGTTACACTATAAAAAGTGTAAACAATAAATGCAAAATATCGTTATTTTGCGCTTTTCATCTGAATTGCGGCAAACCTATTAGCGATAGCACATTTCGCATGTTAAACATTTTTGTAGCCTGTTATCTATAAATTATAACAAGAAAATAATAATAACTTTTGTCTATTTGTTACGGACGTATAATACAATTTCTGAAAGTATGTAAATGTGTAGTTTCGGGGGTATGGGGAAAGCACAAGGGGGCGGGGCGGGGACTTTTGGGAAAATGCATCTCTAGTAATGGTCTAATAACTGACTAAAGTTCAGCTTTCCCCGAATTATTCCCGACATCAAACCTTTATTTCTTGTGCTATAAACGATATAGATTCAGAATTGAAAACTGTATAAATAGACCCGTCAAACATGCGGAACAAACAATGTCATCCCGCCTATTCGCAGACGATGTTGTGGCTCTATCGAAAATACCTGTGGGTATGCAACGTATGTTAAATACGCTGGACAAATATTGCAAAACGTAGCACTTGAGAACCAACACTACCAAAACTAAAAATATAGTATTTAAAAAGGGTAGCAAGTTAAGTAAAGCAGAAAAATTATATTACCAGGACAACACACTAGAAACAACACAAACATTGAAATGTCTCGGAGTTAGACTAAGTAGCAATGGCCAATGGGTGGAGCATCAGAAAGCGGCGCTGAGAGCAAGAGAAAAAGGGCTCTTTGTCGCACGTAGATTACTATACCAAGGGAATGCCACCAGTTCTATGTTTTTCAGAATTTTTGACGCTATAATACAACCGGTTTTGACATATGGGGGAAGTGTAGGGGTAGACTATCGAGATACAATAATCAACAAAGTCAACAACAGATTTTGCAAACAAATGTAAGGAGCACACAGTAAGCCTCGAATAGCGGGGTTCTACTCGAGCTAGGTCGAACATGTAGAAGCTTGATAGTGAAAAAACGTGTAGTAAATGTTTGGCTAAAATTACGGACTGCCAGTAGGAAACAACTACAAACGTTATGCCTGATGTCGCAAATGGAAGGCAAAGGAGGGGCACGGTTCTTGGGAATCAAAGAGATACTAAAAAGTATCCAGAGACAGCACATAGAATTAAAATTGGAATCTCTAAAAGAACAAATGAAGGACATAAACAAAGCCGTAGTAGATGAGGCATTCAGGAACTTACTAGCTGAATGTAGAAGTAAACCATCAGTATGCAAAGTGTCTAACTTTAAAAAACAACCAGGGCGAGAGAAGTATGTAGAATTAAGAAAGGAAAATAAAAGGGCTATAGGAATCTTGCGAATGGGTTCGTGGGAATGGGAAGGAAAGAAAGATGAACACGGGATTATGGTATGTATCTCATGTAAGGGGGAGGAAGACGAAAGTCACATTTTGTTTGATTGTGTATGATATGCAGATTTAAGGGAAGAAGTGGTCATCTCGTAATACAGGTCAAGTGAGAATGCAATGGACAAAATCTTACACTGCGCAGACGAAAACGAACTGATACTAATTGCTAAACAGTTAAAAGCAACTCAAGAAACGAAGCGAGGCTTTCACACAGATGAAAAACGATATCCGCTGGAAGAGACAATTTACATATTTAAATAACTCAGATATATGTGTGTTTATGTATATGGAGATGCATTATTGCATATAGAGAGGTAAGTGTATTCCTGTAATATAGGTATCAAGACAATATGTAGAAAATAACAACACATTGTTGTATGTATCACTGGTTTATCCTTCGATACAAAGAAATAAATACTGATACTAATACTATATTTAGGATAAATCATTTACTTTATTTCTGAACTCAGCGCAATGTCTAATCGCTTTACGTGAAATTCCTCAAAAGTAGGTGTTCTTGGATTGCAGCCATCCTGGATTTCATAATGCAAGCATTATCTTATATTTCGGAAGTCAAATTATTTCGAATTTAAAATCGTATTCATAACGTTTCGAAATATGCATATATTAACTTGAAGGAAAAGTGGAAGCTACTTCAACATTAACACCTTTAGGATTGCCCTTATTATTGAACTTAAGATTTTTGTACATAAACCCAAACTGAATTATCTTCAAAAACTTCAGATATTAATGAAAATTGGGCTTTTATACAACTCATATGATGAATTTATCCCAGGCATGTCCGTGCACTCCACCTCAATTGACGTTGAGTGATGATTCGGGCACACTGAAAATACCATGTTACTCCTTGACTGATTCTTACACAAGATTACTCTGCAGAAATTTCCTAGGATCCACAGTTCTCAAGTATTTAAAAATGTTGGTAACAACATAAAAAGGGAAAAACAAAGGGTCTAGGAGCGAGATTTCAGTTCAATGAAAAATGCTAAGAATAATCTTTCTTGTGTCTAATTCAGTAAAGACAGTATATAGGATAAAAATGTTGCTGAACCACAAACACAAATAAAGTTACTTTCACGACTTACGCCATGATTTATTCACTTTTACATTTGTCAATTAGGGACAGAAGCCGAGATCTAAGAGTGTGGTGGTGAGCATGCACGGAAAGTGTAAGGCAATTTTATTTCTGATTATCGTTATAGGCACTATAGTGATCATGAAATCAGATGTCGCCGCCCCCCGCATTGTCGACAGCTTGAGGAAGGGGGGAAGGGGTGCAAGCACAGTTTTCTAAAACACTTTAAACTCCAAAACTATTTAAGACAAAGTGCTGGAAAAAACGCCATTGCACTACCAAAAATAAGGGTTTGAAAGTAAGTTATTACGTCTAAAGCCGTCTCATTAATGGTTCACGAGAAAAATTTTTTTTTTCTGGATTTAGTTTTATTTTAATTATTCAAGTTAAACAAGTTTATTTCGCCTTGATAACAATATTCCAGCCAATAAAAGCTTTGTGTCGAGACTAATTAGTAAAAACTGAAAATTTGCCAGTTGTTACAGAATCATAACTAGAGTGTTTTCATAAAAAGTTCCCTACCCTACCCTCTTGCTACCCCTATTCCCTCCGGAACCACAAATTTACGCTTTCAGAAATTGTGTTACATCTCCGTAACCAATACATACACACACACACACACACACACACACACACACACACATATATATATATATATATATATATATATATTTGCTTTCAATATTTACACTTTTTACGGTGTAGCTTGTTTTAAACTCACAATAGCAAACAAAGGTTCGAACTAAAGGTTGGTGCCTTTTTCAGAGGCTTTAAAATGATGAATATATCAATATGGTTGAACAATTATTGTGTTAACTAATGAGGTTGAAATGAAGCGCAAACAGCGCGTGAACAATGATTTTCCTTCTGGGTGCCTATTCCCATTAGGTAGTTGTGAGCTCTGGACGATTATGATAACTTGTCTTTGCCGTGTAGTGGCAAGTAAGATAAATGATGATATTTTGGAGGCCTTTTCTTTTATGTGATACATCACACACCTATATAGCATGACAGCTTGCAACATGGTTGTCAGTCACTTACTTTGAGCTTGTTAAGTTTGATATTGTGTTCAACGTATCAAACAAGCATAAAACAAACTTGTTTGAAAAATATAAGTGGTTTGGTTGTTATAAACAATCTTATTCAAGCTTCTTGGAACCAGCATCTATGAAATAAATCTTATCAAACTTTATATTTTTCGCTCCATTTCCACTAACGTTCCGGGCCTATTTCTACGTAGTCTAATCTTCGCTAAATCCCACCCTTTTACTATAGCCGTCTCTTGCAATCTGATGGACTAATTATAAATAGACAAAAACAGGCGTGTGTTTCCGTGATCTGTTGACTACAGCATTTCATTGGTGTACCAGTGGTAGTCGGTTCGATTCCTAGCCAGCAAAACGTTTCTATTTTTGCCAGAGGTACAATTTATTTTCCTTTCTTGTTCTAACAAAGCTACTTCAACCTTGATTCTTGTAAGCTAGAATGCTTGGTTCAACATTCTTTAAATCTTTTGGATTAAATTGTTAACCTTGGAGAAAGTTTTTCCACTTGTACAACTAAGCATAATTAACTTTTGGGTCAGGTCAAAATTGATATGTTGGTAATGAAAGAAGATGAATGCGAAAGAAGTCATTTTAAGCTATTTCTGTGGTTAGAAAGAACAAATAAAACCCCAGGGAATTTATTACGATAAAGTTAGTCATATTTCTAATAGTAGGTAATTGTAGTTTTAAGTATAACTTTCCCTTGAAGATATTATATATTAATTGAATGTTCTATGTTATATTTATTATTTTCTAACAGAGCCTAGTAATCGTTATTAAGAAACTGTCAGAATCTTTTCAAAATTTACGTAGTTGAATGAATGCATTAAATTAAACAAATTAATAATTTATTAGAAATACAATAAAAAGAAGAATGGTTGTTTTAGATTTATTGGGTGCTCCTAGTGGGATATATTTTGAAAGAGCAGCTAATAGTTAAAAGAAAATTACAGACGTTATTGAAATTTATTTGAAACGAAACAATATATTGCACAAATAGTTGGAAAGCGAAATTACAATTCGGGTTCACACTGCACATCCTTTCTCCCACCTATTCCGATCTGAGCCATAGTCTAAAGGCTATAATTAAATCCAATTCAATTCAACATAAGTGGATTAAATGTGACGATGATGACTAGCTCAGTTTTCTACTTTGATCTGCTGCCAAACACAGTGGCGTGTAGATAGTACCAGGATGCAAATTTATAAATGGTACAGACGTATATCGATTCACACTTCTCATAGTTACCAATAAGAATGTTCATAAAGCAATTTCATCCAAATCGCTTGTTTAATCCAAAAAGCAACTTCAAATTAAAGTGGTAAATATTGATATTGTAAGTTGCTTCTTGAAGGTACCGACAGGTTTTGAGTTCAATGAAATCATCAAGCACGTTATTAAGACAATTTTCGCCATTTACTTGGGTACTAACACAGATACAGGTACCACAGGTACCTTCAAGATTGAAAGAAACACTCTAAGCCTTAATACTAGTACTAGGTGTAACACATGAGATCCCGTCCATATCACGGAAAAAGAATGCGCTCTGCGAACCCGAATTGTACTTTCGCCTTCCAACTTTTCCTTCAATACTTGTTTCGTTTCAATTAACTTCAATAATGTGAGTAATTCTCTTTTCACTATAGTTTCTCCTTCAACATGTATACAACTAAGAGCACACAAGAAATCAGAGCCAACCATTCTTCTTCTATTGCATTTCTAATGAATAATTATTTTGTTGAGTTTAATTCATTTATTCCGCTACGTAATTTTTTCACAAGATTCTGACAGTTTTTTGAAACGACAATCAATTACTAGCTTGCGTTAGAAAAGAGTGAGTTTAACTTATAACACTCAATTGAAAATGCCATATCTTCAAAGGTAAGTTATATTAAGAACTAGAATTATCAACTAAATTTAATTTCCAACTGATATACGCGTACATATGATTAACCTTATCGTAATAAATTATTTGAGGTTTCATTTGCTCTTCCTGAGCAAAGAAATGCCTTAAAATGCGAAAAGCTTCCTTTCTCTTTCTTTTTTTCACTACCAACATATCATTTTTGACAGGACTGAAAAGTTAATTAGGTTTACATTTACAAGTGCAAAAAACGTGATCCAAGGTTAGCAATTTAATCCAAAAGATTTAAACAATGTCGAACCAAGCACGCTAGTTTAAAACAATCAAGGTTGAAGTAGCTTTACTAGGACGAGAAAGGAAAATGAATTGAACTTCTAACAAAAATAAAAACATTGTCTTGGCTAGGCATGGAACCGAGGGCAACTGGCACACCAATCCGAAGCTGCAGTCAACAGATCACGAAAACGCACGCCCGAGTTTGCCTATTTATAATTAGTCCATCAGATCACCGGAGACGTCTGTAGTAAAAGGGTGCGATTTAGCGAAGATTAGACTACGTCGAAATAGGCCCTGAACATGGGATGAGAGTGGAAGTGGAAGAAAAAATTAAGGTTAGACAAGATTCCTTTCATAGTGGCTGGTTCAAAGAAGCTTGAATTAGATTAGATATAACTACCAAGCCACTTATGTTTTTCCAAAAAGTTTGTTTCATGTTTGTTTGTTAAGTTCAACACAAGCTTAAGAAGCTCAAAGTAAGTGACTGGCAGCCTCGTTTCAAGCTGACATGCTATCTGGTACCTGATAAATCACCCGAAAATGCCTCCAAAATATCATCATTTATCTTACTTGCCACTACACAGAAAATACAAGTTACCATAATCGTCCAGAGCTCACAACTACCTAATGCGAATAGGATAGGGCTACCATATTTTGAAATGCTAAAAAGATGACATTTTCTTCCAAAGCCACACACACCATCTATTTATTCACAAACACCAAAACATTAAATAAATCACATAATTTATCACCATATAATAATTTATAGTTCATAATTATATATGAGCAATAGAGGAATCTAGTTACTTGTGGAAAAGAAGAAAACAAAACGAAAGACTTTAAAAACAAAGTTTTTTACATTTCTCTGAACAAATCTAGAATACAGTAGAAATACTTGGATAGACATTTTGACATAGTTCTCAGTAAAATATTATTCAACATATTATACTGCCACTTGAAACTGTAACAACAAACGACTAACACTTAGCGCATCGTCCAGTACTGTCAACATCAGACGTTTAATGATTCGAAAAATTGTAACATCGTGATCTCTGACCTATGATGCTTGGATAAAAGTAAAAACCCGGACATTTGAACAGAAAGGAAAAACCCGTCCGGACGCAAATTTCAGGGTACGAAAAGAAGACATGTCCGGGAAAACCAGGGTGTATGGTAGCCCTAGGATAATGCACACACAGAAGGTAAAGCATTGTACGCGCGCTGTTACGCCCCATTTCTACCTCAATACCTAACAATGCATTGGTTAACCTTATTGATATATTCATCATATTAAAGCTTATGAAGCAATTTTATTTCGAAAAATTGTTCGATATTGTGAGTTTGAAACAAACTACACCGTAAAATTTGTAAATATTGAAAGCAAATATCGTTATTTTGCGTTTTTGACCAAAATTACCGCGAAACTACTAGCAATATCGCACAACTCATGATAAACATTTGTGTAGCCTGTTATCTGGACTTATAACAAAAAAATAATCATGTCGTTATGTCAATTTGTTACGGAGATATAACACAATTTCTGAAAGTCTGTAAATTTGTAGTTCCGGGGGGACAGGGGGGAATCAAGAGGGAAAGGGTCGGGAACTTTTTGAGAAAACACTGATATTATGATGCTGTAACAACTGGGAAAATTTCAGCTTCTTACTAAGTAGTATCGACACAAAACATTTATTGACTGCAGTATTGTTATCAAGTCGAAATGAACTTGTTTGACTTGAATAATTACAAAAAGAAAAAAAAATAATAATAAAATAAATAACACCCTTAACCGAGTAAACATATATATTTTTCTCATGAACGATTAACGATACGACTTTAGACGTAATAACTTTCTTTCAAGCCCTTAATTTTGTGAGTGCAATGGCGTTTTTTCCTAACATTCTATCTTAAAATAATTTTCGAGTTAAGAGCGTTTAAGTAAACTGCGCCCCTCTTCTTCCTCCCCTCTCCAAGTTGTTGACCACCCGGTGGGGCATCGACGACATCGGTTTTCATCATCTCTAGAGTACCTATAACAATAATCAGAAATAAAATTGCGTTAGTCTTTCAATGCATGCTCAACTCGCCCTCCCCCTTACATCCTGGACTGATTAGAATTCCCATTCTTTGAGAATATATTCCATTTCTGTGAAAGTGAGCACAGCATTTGATATGATGTTACGATAAGAAAGCCGTAATTCTGCTCAAGTATTTGGCTGTTGCCATTTTACTTACCTCCATAGAAATGGAACATTCTGAATTATTTGGAATTCTGGTTCCGAATTGACAAATAGAAAATGATTAAAGGATGGAATAAGTCGAGCAAGTAACTTTGTTTATTTCGGGG
>JAGDQP010035171.1:0-19722 GCA_022664845.1 Lepisma saccharinum
TTAATGAAATTAAACTTTCGGTTCTTTGTACAACTAATAGATCAAATTTGACGGATTTCATTAAATTGACTTCAGCTTTGAAGTAGACTGGAAGAATCCGTAAATGGAATATAAAATAAATTTTAAGCTGAAGGCATAAAGGATGATTCGATAGCTTACCAGGCCCTATATTGTCATTTATATGATATAATAGAAATGAGAATATTGTATAGATTTAGAGAATTTAAACGTTAAAGAGGATCTAGATGACTAACATTTTCGCAGAGAAATCACTGCTCTGTTTATCTATTTCAAATATCTTCTCGTGTCACCCTCCGTTTTCTCATACTACCACTATGAAAAGTGGATGGCTGAGATAAATCTTTCTGAAGAGTTCTTACTTAATTAGTGAGATAAAGACAAGTACAAAAGTGGGGTTGACGAAACTTTAACTTCTAACACCTCATGGATATTTCGATGTGAAGGAATCGAAAGAAGTAGACTCTAAACTGGAGATGATCAAATACAAATGTAAATTCTATTTTTATTTCTTGATCCTACCACATGAGATAATTACGTGGCTATTATACCTGTGGGAGAAACTAGAATCTTATTTTTGAGTAAAACTACCGCATTTGACACCTACAGCAATAATTTCATGACCCATGGAAATATAGAAAATGATGACTCTGCTCTTACCTCACATAAAACTCCTAGAAGATAATATATACCTTAGTTTACCTGAAACAAATAAAATGTTTATCGATATGGGCCTCACATGCTCATTTGGGGGAAATGATTTGAGTGTTTATATCTTTAAATATGAACATCTAGTTTGCGAGAGTACCCGTCAGTGAATGGGGTCCAAAATATCGAATGAAATCTTGATTAAGGAACGGACTCTATATTACAAAAACTAAAGTGTGAAGGAAATAACAGGACAATGTATAATTTTTAGAGAATCAAAGAATGATTTAGGTCTTAAGTTTCCTCAGTCTTCTCTAATAAGAATAGTGTTCGATGATGCAGGAGCTTTAGATATGAATCTGTAATCTTATTTTTTTCAATGACATGCCTTAATACATGTTGCTGCTCAGAGTTTCGTCATTTGTATAATTACATAAGAAATGTCTTCGGTACTTGGGATTTATCAACTAAAATCTAGGCTTAAAAGGCAGAATTGACAAATTGTGAGGTTCGGATTAAAATATGAGGAAATGAATGATAATTCATATTTAAATACGATGTATGATCTTAACTTGTATTATCTGGTGCAAATGTGCGATAATTTTAGTAGAGATTAAAAATAATGTATGCTTTTATGACTGAAATTAAGATATGGAGTCCCTATGGTTCTACTTACGCAGGGCATCTCAGTACTGCTGCAAGAAGACAAGGATAATTCATCATAAGCACACCTCCTCGTGCAAAGACATGCGATAACTCTTCTTTTGTTTCTTCTTTGAGAAAATAATATTTCCACTGATATAAAACGATACGAATAAGAAAATATAAAATGTTCATTTTAATATTTAAACATAAGCTGTAAATAATTCTGCTATTTTCCTTTCGTTTCAAGCTGTACAGTTTGGCCTATCGTCTATTCTTTAAATATCAAATAATTTGCTGCAGTAGAGGTGGAAATTAACATCTGACTATCGTTTAAACATTGCAGAAGGTGGAGGAGGTAGCTAAATTTTCCATCTCTTTTTTCAGGTCATATCGTCTTTTGCAATTTTCTGTAGCCAACGTGGCAAGCAGCTAACTTGCTCCGCATAGTGCAATTTGTCTTATCTAAATTGTATATAGTCTGCCGTGTGTGTATTTCAAAGCGTCCATTTCGAAAGCGATGTTAATGATTCGCATAACCAAAAGTTCAAAATTGCATTCGAAGCAACTAAAACTAGGTTGAAGTATCAAATGTTGTATAACCAAATACTGCCACGTTTTAGATTAAACTTGCCGCAGCAGGCTGAATTCAATCATAGCAATATTTTACTTCCTTCTCTATATTTATTATAATTATGTCAATCACAACATATTTCCAAATTATCAGTCTCACAACAAATAATTCTTATGTAGGTGGTTGACTGATCTTCCAGAACGTTGCCTAAATAATTTGCTAATGACCACTATTAGAGTTCATTAAAACTATCTTGCTTTGGAGAGTACAATCCTATTAAGAACAATACGATAATTTAGACCGTTTTATACTATCCTAAAATTTGAAGTGTTTGGAAACTATCCTAAAACGAAACACGACAAAAACAGAATCAATAATCTTTGAACATGTAATGTCAGTTATATCTGTACTTTCTATACAAATTCTCGGAATTTAAGTAAAAAAAGTGGTGTACACGTTAGAGGATATGGGGATGTGTTGGCCGTATTTAGGTTTATGATACAAACTATCTGTTGTTTGTTGTGTGACGAAGTTCTGAAAGCATGTTTTAGCTCTATCGCATCAGCAATGTATAATAATGTGGGCCATAATGATGAAGATTTTTTTAATCCGTAAAGAAGGCCTCTGATTATAAGGCACATGTTTATTGTACCTATGGTCACATTTTTTTGTAGAATAAGAGAAGGATAAAATGTTCGGTCGGTTTTGAAGTCGGGGTGAATACTGTTAAAATACTTTTGTGGTTGATAACAATGTGTAGACAAATAGCAACATCCAAGTTTGACCTGATAAGAGATTTAAGTGACTTGTGTTGCGCACTGATTAAACTACCTGGCCGGCACTTGTGCATAGAACTACTTTCAGTCAATATGTGAAACAATGCAGAAAAATCGCCTGACGAGAATCTAACCCAGACCAGCATACAACGCTCAACAGCCTACGATACCCAGACAGAATATATTTTCAAAGTAAGAAAAGTAGATTTATAATTTTAAGTTTAAAAATATTCTAAACTATTCTCTAGATATGGCTACCAGTCATCCATAATTAGACCTATTAAATTATTTTCTTGATCACTACATAATAATAGTACACATTCATAACTCTTTCCAATAAGATGGAAGAAAATGATCCGATGTGTCTAGTTACGTATTATCTACTCGCGCAAGAGTATCACGCTTGCCCAAGGAGTTCTCTGCTGTTGGTTTTGTCATCGAAAGGGTTTTGCTAAAGAAAATATTGCTAATTCGCGAAATTATGATTACTTTATTTTCGTTACAGATACACGATGGATTGAGTGTAGTTCAAAGTTAATGTGAAGTAATTTTACCGACAACGTTAGATTATTCGTTCTTGAGTGACACTAGTTACACAGATGGATGTACTAGTTTAAGAATTCCATCGAGTAACTTCGAGAAAGTCCCAATGAATGTTAATTTCTAATTTTCTAGGTAACATGATGTAACATGTTTATAACGAAATATACAAACTAAACGTTCAGTAGTTCTTTCCATTAGGATCACAAATTTTGGGGTTTTACATTGGTCTCCATGTAGACATATATTGTATATAGACATATATTGAAGTTTAGTAAAAAAAAAAATCTTCTTAAACCTATCGATGAGAATTAGGGACAAAGGGTTGATTTTTTTTAAAAAAATATGTGTAATTAAATTAAGCTAATAGAAGAATTATACAGCGTAGTTTTCACGTTTCGTCCATATAGACCTTATTAATAACACTACACCTTTCAAATATGTGTGCACGGAGAAAAAAATGAAACATTCATTCAACTTGCGTCTGAAATTTAACTTGTACAATGATAAACGATTTATGCGAAAGTAATGCATGACGTTTGCAGCAAGAAAATGTGAACAAATCTAATGCAATTAGTGCAAAATTTTATAAGTGTTTACCTAATCATTACCAAGAATAATTCCCATGGAAACAATCAAACTTGGAATTTGAGGAATCCAGAAACAGTACAACCCTGTTCTAGTTGCTAGGACTTCTAGTTGCTTCATACCACAGCATTTCTAACACTTTATTTTACGACGATTAGTCTTCAAGTCTGATAGGAGTAGGCTTTTCAAAGTACATGTGTACAGTGAGTGAACTGTTGGCAAATCCAAATAATATCATGTTTTCCAATAGGATTGTGGGAGGAACAAATCGTTGGTATGTTTTAAACAGCACGAAGCAGAAAATAAGTTCTGAAAACTGAGCAACTTGTGAACTGTGGATCAAAAAATACAAAAGTAAATTTAGTATAATTATGAGGGCTCACTGCATCACGAGTAATTTGTTCCAGATTCTGAGATGTTGGCAGTAGTCTTTGAATTCAAAAGTTTACTTAGCACCTCAGGAATTACGAAATCATTTTCCTTGTTCCATCAAAAGTAAGAGTATTCCTCAACACGTCAACGCTCCGGCATTTAAATCTGTATGGTCAGAGGTGAATTGGCGGAGCTACAAACTTTGAGGTCATATCTCCCTATCTCATAAATTCTACATCTCAATGCTTCCCTCTTCCAGACGTCGCAACTCGCAAGTCACATCCTCTGAAACATAATTAGTGCATTATCGTGGGCCTCATTCTGTGAAAGGAGTTTGACACGTAACTTTTACTTCCTAGTGCAAAACCATTAGAATTTCGTAATTTTGTAATACGGAATTTCGTAGAAGTGTTGGCCAGTACCATGTAAGTAATGACCCGTCTATTTAAGATGAACAATTTTTGATTGTATTCTGTTAGTATCTGGTTGATTAGCTTATTGTATATTCGATATTGTATTAATAATGAACTATTCAAGAGTGTATTTAGTTAGTAGCAAAGGTAGTATTTTAAGGTGTTATCTTGTACGTAACAAGAAAACAATTGATTATAAACATTTTCACGGACTTCAAGACGCTATGAGCTGAACCTATCAGTGATTAGTTGACTCGGGTAAGTACCCTACAATCTTCAATTTAATTGTTCAGGCTTGATGTTTCGATTGTTTCGTAAAGTGCATATTCAGAAAATGCATATGGAAGCTGTTATTAAAGTATCAGCAATTTGGAAATAGATGCTATTTTAACTTCTCTAGAAACGATTTCATCTTTACACTCTACGACAAACCATTTCTCAATAGCAAACGCCTCCTTACGTTTTGAATAGTGCCAGAATGTAAAATAAACATTTACTCAATTTTTGCAAAATATTCCCTATTATGAAAAAAAAAAAGAAATACAACGGCACAAATCATTTAAGATTGAGTCAATTTTAAAAATGTCGGTAAATATTTGTAAATAAAATTCAAATGAACTGAAATCTCTTTGAAAATTTCCCAAATGCCTGTTAATATATTAAAACAGAAGATGACACTGTGGACGTTGAAATTATTGTTATGTTTTTGTTAATTCTAGGAAGAACTTTTTCTTACTAAGTAAGTTTCCTTTTGATAAACAGATCTTTGTTTACCCCAGGTTTCACTTAAATAGTTCTAAGAGAACGGAAGCTTTAAAATTTAACGATGAACCCCAGGTCCTTCGATAATAATTGAAAAACATTAATACTTCATTGCTTATAGTAATGATTACAATAATGCACTATTCCTTTTAGAACTTCCTTTTTATTTTTGAAGGGACATAATATGGCACACTATGCTGTTGTTCCCACGTATGGATTTTTAAAATATATGTACGCTACTATTTTACGATATAGCAAAATATTTATTTGATTTCATTTCAAATATATTTCATAACTTAACTTACACGATTCTGATTCATAACACTTTATACGGAAACAAAATTAACCTTTAATGAGTAACAAAGCGCTTTGAAAACACGTCCGTCAATAAACATTTCAAGCTATTTCTAAAATATTAAAAGTGAACATCTCATATAAAAAATAAATAAATATTTGTTAGTAGGAAATGAATAGTGTCTTTGTATGGTTCCTAGATTTGAGCGGAAAGGTGGAACTATTACCCTATCATTAAAATTGCGCTACAGATGTGGAAATGATTAACTCGACTCAGAATGTCATAAACTCACTATTAGAAGTGAGCAACTGATTACTAGGGTTCTCATCTGAAATCTTTATAAGTTAATTTGTAACATCTACCATTCTTCTTGTTTTGTTTTTATATTACATATATTTGGTCGTTCAGCATATTATTTAAAATGTCGAATAAAGGAAACTCAGGCAATTCCGTTTTAGTATACTGCAACAAACAGTTCATTGTTGCTTTACGTTATTATGGCAAGAAACCCTTTTTCAAATTAAAGATTCAGGCCCAAATTACGTTACAGTTAATTATACATGTTTATAGAATGATATTCACCATCGTAACTTATTTGTTAACAATCGTTCAATAAGATAAGACATCATTTCAATTCGAAACGAGTACTTCGTCTGAGAGACTCATGAATACTCTAAACTGTATATTTTGCTCTGACCAAATGAAAATTGTTGACATATGAAACTGAAGCATACTCAATCTCATATATTTTAATACTCAGTTATATAAAATATTCCAAGGTGAAACTTAACATGAAACGCTGAGCCAATATAAACAAATGTATATTATATATAAGTTTCATAGGAGTTAATACTATTCATTTCAAATCAATAAACTTGTAATCTCAATTTGTCAATATATACCTGGGTACTTTGCCTCCAATATTTTATATTTCCGGAAGAAGCTTATTCAAGTAACAACAGTAACATTTCTTAAGGAATGTTTTTAATTCGCATCATATTAAAGGAACATCGAAATCTAGTCTATGCCTATCCATCTTTAGAATTTTAGCTTTATTATGTTCATACCACTGTTAAGTCTAATATATATATTTACTTAGAAATACATTCAATTATTTATTAAAAAGGAAGAAATTCACAAGCTTTGAAGATGTATGACTGCTTTCCTTCACATGTAGCAAGAAACGGAATTTGAAGAAACAAAAGCGAAACTTCAAATAAATTATTTATTTATTTTTAGAAAGGAAATTGAAACTGAAAATTTCCGTGCACAATCTCAAGAGAATTTTAAGTTTCGGATTTTATAGTATATCTCATATTTGAACATGAAATATTGAAAAAGGAACAGAAATTTGAACAATGATTTTAGCTTTAGCCCCACAAGCTTTCAGGCCTAAATTCTTGTATATCTGATTCCGTATCATTATAAATAATGAGTCTGACAAATGGTTGTGGAAGATAGAAATGATTCAACAGTTGACAAGTGAAAAAGCAAACATCAAAATGCATTAATGTATTCACCATTTTACTAAAACTAAACCGTTTAAATTAACCCACCCCTTCCAAAGAATGCAAATTCTATGTTAATGAAATGGCAGTGTATGACAATAGATAATGCGCTTTGTTGCTCTCGTCCTTTCCTTTAAGTTATTTCCAATTTCGAAGTCTATTCTTGCCATCATCTGATTTCGGGAATTGTAAGAAACCGCCTTATCAATGAACACTCTTAAAAATGTCATGTTGTCTACGAAAAGAAACCCTTTCTAAACACGGGTTCACTTCAAGACATTTAAATAAGGGAACTCACGCTTACATTAATTAAGAAAGCTTCCTAGGTATTCCTTGATATATTGAATAATTTTCTTTACTTTTACATCACTGGTTACTCTGGGCATTCCTTTTAATACTAGAACAGGATTTATATTTTACTTTCTCTCTTTTGAATGCATTTTTGTCTCGATTTATGTAATCGCCAATACTTTCATCCCTTCCTCATCAACTGGTCATATTTAAAGAATTAAAAATAAATAAATGCGCAACCATTTGGGGATAAAGGCATTACAGGAAACAAAAACATCGGTATTACCCGAAAGCGACGATCCAAATATGTTGTTTGATTGGCTCCTGTTCTCCACAGGAAAATGATCAAAATATTCGCTTACATATGCTATAATGCAGCCTACTTAGTGACTAATTCTTAAAAAAAAAAATACATTGTTCTCAAATCACAGAAAAAGCATATTTTACTACTTCACCATTAAATAAACATTTTTGTAATTGTTTACTGGCAACAATGTCACCATTTCAAGGTGAGCCAAAGGTCCAAATTATCCTATAGAATTTTTTTAGAAGGAAATACTAGAATGTGTACATTTTAATACAGATACTTGGAAAGGAGAAACATCGCCATATTATGTTTCCTTTTTATTATCTTAAAGCTCTAGCCTTAAAGGCAAAGCGGATGGTGTGCTATTATTTTGCGTTATAGTTTCATGAGACATTCATTGACGGAGTGAACATTTTAATAACATTTAACTGATATTTATTAATTAGTAACGAATGTTTCCTCAATTCATCACTCATATTGAAAAAAAATGTTTCAACATTAAACGTTTGCTGTCACGGATTAATTTTTCGACACATCAATTTCAAGTTGCTCGATAATCTGACAATATACCCAATGCCAAGACTCAAATGCTTTCGGACATCTGTAATTATACGAAGGTTTTTTTCTGTTCTACCAGCATACGTCAAAGAGTCTCAATTGAGAGTGGCAGCTGTTACGAAATGTTTACTAATCCAGGTAGATAAAGAGAAAGAAACCAAATATTGAAATACATTGTGACATTTTTATGGAGTATTTTTCTTTGAATTTTCTATTTTCGACCCACACATATAGTTCTGCCCATTGAAATTTAAAACTATAAATTACATCTAAAGTCATTCGGTTTATTTAGTACATAAAGATATACAAAATATGTTTCTTTCTCAATATATTTTATTGAAAGATCATAAAAATTACGAAAGCACCCGAATACCTTTTATAAAATTTTGTATAAACTCTTAGTGATAGAAGCTATGCAAATACCAAGTTTCGTCGTTCTGTTAATCTCTGTTTTCTTAGTTCTTTTTTTTTACTTTCAATTTGGTTCAATTACTTACATTGGTTGATTCCATTGTTATTTTTCCTTCACAATACCTCCTCAAAATTAAAGCTGGTTATCCTTTAGTATAGCTTATCAATTTGGTAGCCAAATAAGGCGAACCACCGCGGTGAATTTCAAGAACATTTCCGCAAGTACGTCTTTGTCATAAATATGAAGGATGGAGCAATTTGATGACTTTATACTAATGACTATTGGAAAGGCAATTGTTCCTTTTAAATTACTTTTACACATTTGAATAGGTTTTTATTCTAATGACCACCATGGCGCTCCAATTGTCGACAGGATAGAATTTGGATAAGCCTCAGATTTCTGTAACGGGGAAATTTATTTTTACACTCTGCAAGATTGGAAAATCTAAAAAGTATTGTTTTCAAACTTGTTACCTTATCATATTCTGTGTCTTTCAAAGAGCAATGAAATGTTCGATTTCTGTTGTTTAAGACCTCATATAGGGAAATAGTTTGCTGTAGTTAGCCGTTGTTTCTTATAATAGGTTAGAAAAATCGTTGCAAGCCTTGCATCAGCTAATGCACTTATTTCTATTGGTCGTTTCATTTTACCAAACTTAGTACTATGACCTGTATATTACTTGTATATGCTCGATGCAAAGCAAGTATCATAAGCAGAAAATGTGAAACATACGTGTTATTCCAACTATAGTCTACTTCTCGGGTCGAAAATCGAAGTGAATACGTATTTCGTTTTGAAGAGCTACAACTACCCGCGTATTAAGTTATCAGATTCTAGTGGCAAGTAATATCGCTCAATATCGACCGAACACTGGGCTAACCATGATCGATATTGGGCTATATTGCCATAATATTCTGTTCTGCTAGGGGTTGTGTCAATATATCTGTGATATTTAACGTTGCGCTCAACAGCGAACGTTCAAGCATTTATCCTCCCGGTAGGACAGTGATGTTTCATGCTTGCAGTACAACGGTGTTTTATGTGCGCCCTGCTGGTAGCAAACAAAGTAGTGCCAGTAGGACGGTAGTATTGTTTTATGTTTTGAAGATAGTTCGCAATATCTTTCTATTAGGACGCTTGGACGTTCTATCATTAACATCGGCAATCATCAAAGCTAAGAATAAGAGGTAGTCCTCACATATACGTTCCACGAC
The DNA here is from genome assembly GCA_022664845.1 of Lepisma saccharinum. NCBI lineage: Eukaryota > Metazoa > Arthropoda > Insecta > Zygentoma > Lepismatidae > Lepisma > Lepisma saccharinum. The sequence goes on from JAGDQP010035171.1 coordinate 9,919, forward strand.
TCAATTTTATTGGGGTGAGAGCAAGTCATTTTCAAACCAAGAGAGAATATCTGAAACCATAACTGAAGGCACAGCAATATTGTTTCCAACTTCGTACAATAAACACGAATAACCAGTGGCAAGGGATTTTATTGTTTTGGTGATAGGGAAAAAAGCCAACTCTAGCAGGAGATAAAATAATATTCAGTTTAAATGTTTTCGCTGTCATGAGATAAAAAAATGAGACGACCTAAACTTTGTAATCAAGTTTGATCGGTATCTTTCCGATCTGTACTAAAGGTCAAAGGTTCCCTAGAGGTCCTAAATTAAATCAATTTAAAGAATAATCTGTAGTCAAACGCTATGAGTAAATAATACACTCCGAAATAAGCTTATGTCTTCGAACTAGACTGTATTAAAGGTGGTCTTGGAACTAGATTATTTCGCTGATTTTGATATTTTGAAGGTATATCGTTTCTAAGGAACTGGATCTTGCTCAAGGTTGCTGCGAACTGCACCCAAAATGGCTTTATTCAATTCTTGGATACCAATTTACTTGTCTCTTGTATAGCTCTTCTGCATGAAGACACATTTGAAATATTACAAAGTGTATTTCAGAACAAAAATTCTTCTACTGCAATTCCAAAATCCTTTAGACGTAATGAACATTAATTTTGGTTCTTTATAAGCTTTTCATGTGACAATTAACATTTTTTTTTCTGATATTTAATATTCGAACGTAATTTAAAAGTAAGGGTTATACCAATAAAGTTTTAGTATTTTACGTATTGGGATTGAGCCTACTGGGTACTATTGAAGAGTACAAGGAAAGGCATGAAGATTAATCACTTCTTACTTATAAAATAGAAATACATTCTAGCGGTACAATCTTTATATTATTAACAAGAATACATAATTTTATATACTAATGTCAGACAGCTTTCTTAATTTTGGAAACTATAAATGTCCACCTGATATAATGATTGGAATTCACCTTATAACTCCTGCCAATTTCCCTTCATATAAAAATGAGATTTGCTCTAGGATGATTTTATTTTTAGTAGTATGATCAGATTTATTTCATAGTCTCTTCCTTAAGTTATCCTTCAAGCAATAATTATAATATGTTTTCCACCTAAGAAGGAAATCATTAAAAGAAAGAAAATGCATACTTATCTTTGGTCATCATTCTTCTTTTTTCTTACTTCGATAATAATCTGTCGTTTAGTAGGTTTCAACTTAATTTTAATAAATATTTTGCATATACCTATTGTTGCTTTGTTTGGAACTGAAATCACAAATTGATCTATGATAATTTAAATTAAAATTCGAATGTAAACACATCCTAAATTTATTAGTATTGCCAAAAATTAACACTAGAACTACAAACCTTTTCTGTGCAGACGAAATTAACATAAACACTGAGAATCCGTGCTTTTTTAATTACTGCTCAGTGTGATCATTTTGACTTAGGATTTCCTCGAGTTCGTTCATTTCCAAAAATAGTCCAATCCTATTAGCGTTTTATCTTGAAATAATTATCTAAAAGGAATTATTCACGTGTTTATTACTAGTAACCAGTAACAACATATCAAAAATCAACCGCTGAAAATATTTTTTAAAAAATATTTTAAACAAAGGTAAAGATAATAAAAAATACATCGTTTGGTTCTTATAACTTTTGTCATATCTGTTACGGTTTTGGATAAAACGCAAATTAAAGTCATAAAGTTGTATATATTTTTAGTTTTAGAAAGTTTACCGCTGAAATAACCTTTAACACGTAGATTAATTTTTAAGATGAGGAAGTTAATCAATTGTTTAGTTGAAATACTATAAATTTCCTAATTTTGCAAGTTTAGGGTACTCTTTGCAGTGAATCATATGTGAAAAGTAACAAAATCCTTCCTAGTGAGTGCTTTCCAACAAGAGGAGCAAAATATTATTCCTAAACATGAATGAACTGATGTCATCAATAGAGAATATCTCTTATACTGTGTAGTATTGCCAATACCAACTATTCATGGTGATGTAGTAAACTCTTTCTATTCATGTGCGAAGTCATATTATTTTAGTAATCACACAGTTATCATCTTTGGCGGCTATCCAAAATACCCAACAACTGAAGGAGAAGCACACCTGCTACGATATAGAAAACATGTTCCTTAAGTCTAATGTAATGAACATATTTATGTTACTCATACGCAGTCTGATTTCTTATCTACTACTAAAAATAAGAAGGCTATTATCATTTTGCTTTCCAACCAACTCACCTCAAATTAATATGAAATACGTCAAGCAAGTACGTAGCTCTGCAACGCACTTCAAATATCGAGAATGAAGTTGTTGTTACTCGGGCCACAGACTGTTTAGTTTTCTAAACTTGTATACACTAATGAAAACATTTGGTTATTTAGGCTTCAATCTGGTTATAAAACAGAGTGCATTTTCAACATTATCTTAACAACGAAAGATCAATTGTGAAATTACAGAAATCTATTTTGTCATGTAATGTCAGGATGTGATACCAACTCCATTTTGTTTTACAAAACTTAAGGTAAAGTCACTAAATTTATTGAAACAAGAAGAATGGCTTAGGATTTTAGTATGTGCTTTAATAACAGAGATGCTACCAAATACCAAGTTTCAGTTGCGGGAGATAATTTTATCATATCTTTGTATGGTAAAATAAATAAATAATTTTAATGAGCACACATTTTATATGTGCCCCAACACACTGCTAAAAGTTAGCTGCAAGGTTGTTTTGATAAATCCACGCTACCCCCAGCATCAACTGCTAATGCCCAACACAGCTTCCTTGTATATCACCAAGCTCAGAAGTTGCTTGGGAATTATTTGGATCTTTGTCAGCGGGGATGGAGTTTGGTGAGCAGTTCACTATAACATATATCAACAACTTTTCAGCCAGCACCAGCCAAAATCATGCATTTTAATATCTTGCAATTATCAGAAGTGCTATGATTCTAGTGAGTGCAAAAGAACATGCCTGCTTTACTCAGTAATGTGTGATAAATGTGAGGGATTGTCATATCAGAACTCGCCAGAGGTGGATATGGATGAATCAGAAATGGAAATATTCGAACTCGATGAATAATCAAAATATAATAGTGCTACATTATAATATCATTTGAACTATATTTAGTATTCCTAATACAACGTATAAGCTCATTATAGTTAAAAAAAATAACAAACAGACCGAGACAAGAGGGCTTAATCAAGATTAATTAATTTCCTCATTTTGAAGATAAATCTACATGTTAAAAGTAATTTCATTGGTGAACTACCTAAAACTAAAAAAAAATCCATGATTTTTAATTACGGTCTTCTCGAAAACCGTAAGAGACAGGATGAAAGTTATAAGAACAAAAACAATGTATTTTATATGATCTTTAACTTTTGTTTGAATCGCTTTTTATATTTCCAAGGATTATCGAGATATGATAAAAAGTGAAAATCGGCCGCAACTATCCAAAATGGCGGGCGTAGCACAGCATGCACAAGTGTTGACTTTTGATATATGGTGACTGGGTACTAGTACTACATACATGGCAAGTATCTAATTTTAGGAAATTATTTCCAGGTAGAGGGTATTTTTGACCTGATATGACTGGACTTTAATACAATTTGGGGATGGTAACTCGGATCTTTGAGGTCCCTATTCCTTGCTCCCCAAAATTAACAAAGGCACCTTGGAGCCTGTAGCCTTAGGGCGCGCTGAACAATTTAATATTTAATACTTCGATTACAACCGAAAATAAGAACTCTTTCAAGATCCTCTTCAGAACATTCGTGAGCTTACTTACCCTGAAGCAAAAAAAAAAAAAAAAAAAAAAAAAAAACATTCTGAGATCTATTTAAAAACAATTTCATAATCGATTGCTCGTACATTTCAATCAGTATCTATAAAAAAATATACACCAGTATAAAATTTATGTTTTTTTTTCACGCAGTAGCGCAGCTGTTTTGTAGTGCCCATAGGGAACTCTTTAGAGCCCTTCTAGTAATACAAATTCAGCAAATTCGTGCCGAATATATTAGGTAAGTGCAAAGCTTCTACCTGTTGGGACATGTCGCAGATGACGCTGCTAGTACATTAAGCGGTAGTCACGTACATAGATAACCCACAAACAGCGAATGTGTACGAGCAGATAGAAATAGCTTAAAATGTCGGTGAAATGGAGAACGATAAAAAGCACATCAGTCACTGTTTACATTTTCAGTTCGATAAAGACAATAACACATTCGAAGCCTGCCGCAATTCGGCAAGGGTATGTTGAAGATGAAGTAGACGATAATAATACATGACATCAATTGTTACGAAAAGTAAGGGATTGAGACAGAAACTATAAACGATCAACAATAGTCTGATCAGTCAGTGGTTTCTGAAATAGAACTCCACTAAGCCATAAGAGACAGCCGGAATACATCGTAGATGAATTAGCGGAAGCCTTCCAGGTACACAGGGCAACAGTTGAAATGCAGCTCGAGTTGTTGGATTCCACAACAGCTGAGTGCAATGCCACACTGCTCTGCACTGAATCTAAATACCACACCCCATAATGTTAGAATTGAGAGGCAAACTAAAAAAGTGGCGCATCTCATTTTCCACTAATTAACTAGCACTGATAGAGAATACACTATTTCAAATTAAGATCTTCCGAACTTATTTTTTACTTTCTTCTTTATGTTTGTCGAATCTGTTATCATGATACTTTATCAGGAGACAAAACAATGTACTAGTATGCAAATTTTGAAGGGTACGCCGTTTTTCCACTAAGCATCCCAATTGTGTGAGATTTGATCTCGAAAATATTCAAATGATCTGGAATATTTCATATGGCAAACAAAAAACACGGGGCTTAAACCATTACGGAAGTTAATGGAATGGCATTTATGTAAATGAAAACTTATCCATCCATAGTTAAATGCTGAAAGCAAAACCTTGGTGAAATTAATTCGTATACCAGTGCTAACAATAATTAATCTGATGATGCATCTATTTAAAACGAAATAAAAAAAATGACATATTAGCATTGTTGAGTTCATTGATTTTCATTTTCTAATATATTAGCTAAATAGAGACTTGTACATTTACCATGTTTTCAATCTTACAATAGAATTCCCCCTTCTCCCCCGGACAGCGACCATGTTTTGATCAAATGATTAGTGTGTGCATGAGGGATTACACTGGCGGGGTTACCCGACAAAGGCGTGGGAACAAAGTCCCCTCATCATGTTTGACGTATATTAGGTGCAGCTGTCACAGTGACAAGATCAAAAGCGGTAGCGCTGGGATGGAGGGAGTAAGTGGATTTGTGTTGGTGTGTGAGTGCGTTTGTGCATGTGCTGAGCTATGGGTAAAGTGTGTTGGTGTTGGAGTGTGGTTATTAGTCGCCATGGGAACTTCGAACGTAGCCAAAGTTATTCCAACCGTTGCTAGTACGATCCTGCCCGTGGATTGGTTCTCAGCGGTGTGCAAGTGTTCCGCACGGTGGGCGGATGACCCGTGTATATTGGCAAGTGTTAATGGGTATGACTTTGCCCGTTGTCTCCTCTGCTTAAGTTGCTATACAAACCAAAAAAGCAAACGTGATCACGTGTTGTGCAGGTCATCGTGGATGATATTTATTTCCGGACGAAACACCAGAGAATATCCCTACATTATTTGGTGCACGTGCAAAGGCCATCTTACGGGACCCGAACACAGTGGATGGCTTGTTCGACACGTATGTGAAATCCCACCAGACAGCACCAGAAGAATTAAAGGAAAAAAAATTGACTGGGGTCTTCAACGCATGCTCAAGCTGAACCGTGGTGCTTTGGTGGATATGTTCCGTTCCAAGGACATGGAAGCCTCCTTCAATTCTCGCTGCGACCAGTGATTACAGACATAACTAGTGAACCGGTGTATACGTCCGAGTACGTAGTGACCCAATACAATTAAAATAGTAGATACAGTGGACTTCCTTCTCTGAGCATTGCTCAGTGATCGAGCTTTCGAGGTGACTATATTGTGGAAAAATGCGTGTTGGACACCATCGGTATGCACTTGTAAAACAATCCCATTTAGTGTACCGAGTGCAATTTATGTAAAGTGCACAACTGGATTTATGTCTGGAACACCGGCACAGTAATTACCCAACATATATCAAGTCATAGGAACGATCCTTAAATGTTTGGCGAGTACTATTTCATCTTTGTAACACAGGGTCATACTCATATCTTGAAGAGACCTTTATTAAACGTAGTTCGTAAGTTTATCAGGGATCCAGAGTGCATTGCACAATTAATACTTTCGAGCTTCAGCAGCAGCAAAACCAAGCGGGTTCACTTGTATTAGGCGCAAGTTACTACATTATTGATTTCAAGCTATGAAGATTCCCCTAACGAGTACATCATCCGTGAACACTGCGTGATTGCGTGTGATGCGACACTGATATTTAACTGAATCTTGAAATTACCCTGCGAACGTTCCGATTTAGCTGAAGTGTACCTACGCCAGGTGAATTGGCTAACAAATAATTTTAACGAGTTAGAGTGCATCTTGTTGCACAATATTGTGAGATGAGATTCATCTTTTACTGAAAAGATGGTTGATTTACGAAAGATATTTCAGCTGAGGAATGTAACAAACCTTGAAGCTCAAGCATGTCCTCCGTAGCACACATTACAGTTTAAAGTCGATGTTACCAACTGTACGTATCATCAACCCATGCAAGAGTATGCTTGCGTACTGCGAACGTGCATACAGTTACATTGTTGGATGAAGTTACAGTCGACAAAGGTGATTAATGGCATATCCACATTACACTTATAAACATAGTACCAAGAAATATATACAACCAAAATCATAAAAGAAATGAAACCCAAAACAAAAAAGAAGTAGAGGTAAACAAAAGTTTTTATTGATAAACTACTCAACTAAATATGGCCTTACAACTAACCTACTCTACTACATAAATGTTACAATATACTTTTATATTTTTTACAATTTGCATTTTGGTTGATGTTTGATGTGGGTGACGTTATGTTATTCAAGCTGATCATTCCATGCTTAGTTGGAGACTGAGAGTTTCGATTTAATATTTACATTACATACTTTAAAGTATAGACAGAAAATACATATCATACCACATAGCAAGGAATCATCAGCTTTGTACTGAATGTCATTGACATGGAATACTTTACAGTTTCTTTGGAGGAAATGAACAAGTTGTCTCGGCGGATGTTGTGCTAGCGGATCAAAGTAAACCGCCGGCCGATGATTATTTATGTACACATTGATTCAATGCGTACCTTCTTGATACGAGGGACTAAGGTTCACAATTTAGGCAACATGTGATTGTACGATTGCAAGTATTGTGTCCAGAGCATATATGATATTTAATAAGGATGCTGCACGCAATCGTGTAAAACCACGTTTAAAATGTCATTGTTCTATATAGTTACGTGGAGGTACACTCATCATCATGATTATCCTCATGCATTACTAGTACACTGGAGCTTGGAGTAATGAGGAAGTTGTTATATGCGCATTGCGGATCGTAGGAAACGTATTGTGCTAGATCATGGTACTGTAAGTATTTCGCATAACACTGAGACGCGTACAGTGCGCAGAGAAATGTGGAAAACTGTTGTTCGTAATAAGCACAATGACTTGCGGGGAATAACAGTTGCATAGCCTTGGGGAATTAGACGTCCTCGACGTTGACAATTGTCCGTCCAAGTAGCTGTTGTAAATACCTTTGATGGCGCTGACCATGAGTATACAGACTATCAATGGTTTTCGTATACTTGACGAGGATACGTTGTAAATCACTGTACGATATATCTCCATCCGACCAGTCAATGCGAAATGCATGTGTGGATAGGTAATCATTATCCAACGGAATGGTTAGCTGGGTTTCACTGGGATCAAAGGAAGCTTGAAAAACCCAATTTTGCGTGGTATTAGCATCGTGATTCACAATAGCTACTTCCTTGACGATATAATGCATAAACATATTACCAAGGCCTGAGCGGCCAGTCTGTACGTTAATATTATTTGCTTCGTCATACCACTGGGTTTGTGTCGGCTGCTTTGTTTGACATACACCTGACAGACCTGGTTTACTTTAATATTATTCATGCCATCGTACTGTTGGGCTTCTGTAGGCTCTGCCCCAACTTGATTCCCTACATCTCTGTTTACAACAGGAGTATAATCCTCTATTTGTCCTGGTTCTGGAGGGTTGAACGTACAGAGCAACTTTTCCTCTAGTGAAGGATTCGGAGGTGTATCTGCATGCGGTTGTGTACCCCTACAGTGCGAGATATAACTTCCTTTATATCCAAAATATCAGTCACCATCCATCGTTCTTCTTCCGCCCTTTGCAGATAAATATTTAGTTGTTTACATCCCTCTGCCTCTCCTCCGCCTCCCTGTCCATAGCCACCTCATCTGCTATGAAACGAAGAAGAGCGCCAACGAACACTTTCTCCACAACCTCCATTTCTTGGTGCTGTACGGGTGCACTCTGCGGTTGTACCCAAACTGGTGTTTTTACACCCTAAAGTACCTCCATGGAGGTGGTGGTGGATTCATCCGTAACTATACCAAAACCCGTACGCCTCTATTTTCCCTAGCAATTTGAAAATCGTGGTTCAGTTAAATTCATCCTCGCCAATTTTGCCCTCATTTCAAAAATCATAAAACCGTTTTTATGTCCATTCAATATACTGTTCGAACTCACGTGTCCACTTTGCGTAAAGCTCAAGAACATGCTCGGCCAATTAACATGATCTTATCAAATCACATACCCATCATGGTTATATACGCCTGTAGCACCCTCGTGTGGACAAAGTGGCTACTCGACCCACATTCTTTCATCCTCGATACTTTCCCCAAATGTCAAATGTATCCACTGCTATTTTTATATTCAAGTATATACCCAACTAGCATCCTCATGCGGCCAGGGTGCCCACCAGACCTATATTTCATCATTTAAACTCTCTAACATCCCACAATGCGCGATGAATCCCTAGATACGTGTATATTCAGCCCTATACTGGACTAGCTCACTAATGTGAGCAGTGTGGCCACCAGACCTATATTTCATCATTTAACCTCGATACTATCACAAAATTTTCGATGGATCCCACGTTATGTGTATATTAATCCCTATATCGCATTAACACCCTCATGTGGCCAGGGTGGCAACGAAGCCTATATTTAATCATTTATCCTCAATACCATACCTCAATGTTCGTTGTATTCCATGTTAAGTGTTTATTGAACCCTATTACGGACTGGCGCAGTTATTGGCCACGGTGGCCACCAAACTCCTTTTTCGTCATTTTTATCGATACCATTCCAAAATGCCCGAAAGAACCAGCTATGTTTATATGCCTTACTATACCCCAGAAGCAATATCATGTGGTCAGGCTGGCCACCAGGGCTATAATCCATCATTTACACTCGATACCATTTCACAATATTCGCTGAATCCTCTGATATGTTTATATGTCGATCTGTACCCCCGAGCACGCTAAAGTGATCAAAGTGGCCACTTGACTCATATATCATCCTTTAAAATCGATACCATCACAAAATGTTCGATGGATCCCATGTTAAATGTATATTTCGCTCTATACCCCGGTAGCACACTAACGTGACCAAATGGCCACCAGACCCATATTTCATCATTAAACCTCTATAACAACCCTACATGTTCGATGGATCCCATGTTATGTTTATATTTCGCTCTGTACCTCTAAGCACACTAAAGTTGCCAAGGTGGTCACCAGACCCATCTTTTATCATTT
>JAGDQP010035172.1:8150-19720 GCA_022664845.1 Lepisma saccharinum
CAAATTTACTGTTGCAACAAAGTAGGAGTGGAAGGCATCAGTACAGTGAACATTATTTGCAGTACTGATAATTTCACAGAAAGCATAATAAAGTATAATCTAGGAAAACTAAAAGCATTTGCCCCTGTGTAAAGCATAATTCTGGTTGCTGTATTGATAATGCTCAGACTTGATTTCACACTTTACACGACAATAGTAATCGATCTTCGATGTGGTCACTAATATATAAATGTATTATTTCCTTAAGAATATGTGTTGCTTTTATCACAATGAATATTGTTTTCTGAGCTATACAAGTTGAATACTAGAGAAGAAGGTGGACGGCATGGGGTTAATGAGACGACAACAAAGACACATTACTTCAAACTGACAATGATTGACACCTCACAACGAAATACTTTAGCACCACACTGAAGAACAATTGACACCATTTTAAAGAAAAAAGACTAATTAAGCCTTCTTTATGAAGACAACAAACAAACAAGTTTAGTAATACTGGATAATGCCCTATTTACATTACTACCATCTTACTGTGGTTAACATTAACCGGTATCATTTTACTAATGTTCTTGAAGCCCAATAAAGCAGTCCCCGACCGGAGATAGGAATAGGGGACTAGTTTACCTCATGGTTTACCGAAGCAGAGTTGTCAGCTCTACGACCTAGCAGTAAAGGCGAACATCAAAGATGATGTCCTTTGTCCATCTCTGAGTCTTGCTCATGTCATTCATTTTCGGCTTCATAGTGGTAATGATGGAACTGCTTCCCTTCACCATGATAGTTTTGTTCGGGGTTATCTTCCGTAGATCCCTTTGTAGATCCCTCTACTAACTTCAAGGTAGCATTACTGGTTTTGGTTCACTCGGAAATATTTCTGGTACCACCATATTTGGTCGATATTCCCCTTCTCGCCAATTGGGAAGGCGCTTGTTAGGAGACTAGCAACTCCAACCCAGATTAGCTACAATATAATTTAAATTATCATGTCTAAATATTATGCTAGTGGTGTGTTGAAATTTAAAATGTGTCGTTCTAAGTCGTTATTTTTAACTAAAACCATTTAGGTAAAGCAAAGGAATAAATACTCCCAGCCATTTTCGGTCAGCATTAGACACTCTATAACTGAGCGTTTCATATCTATATCTTGTGTTGGGATGTATTGAGTCCAAAATTAAACGTTTCGAGTAATTACTTTCAATTAAGGCCATCCATAATTAGGAAAATACATAAATAAAGAAAAAACCGTTTTACATCGGTAGTATTTTTTCCAAGATGGCGGCATCAGCTACGCTATAATTTTATACTGATGACGTGGCGTATCCAAAATTATGTGGTATACCAAATCCGTGTAATTATCTTCAATTCAAGGCATCCTTAATGAGAAGAAGGATAGAAATAACCAAAGTTCTATATGGCAGCCATTTTTCCAAGATGGAGGCCATTAGCTACCCTAAAATTGTGAGTATCATGTCTAAATATTGTGCTGGTGATATACTGAATGCCGTATTATATACAAAGTCCGCTGAGACGAAACTGTACAATCACCCTGGCTCAACGACTATAATGTATTGCTGGGTAATTTAAGAAACAGTTCAGGCAGTTTCATCTGAAAGGCTAATGCGAGACAATGAGCTTTGTAAGGAAGTTAGGTTTCATTAATACACATTCTCATAGCAGTATTTGTAATGTAGTGTGTTTTGTCGTAGTCTTTTTAATTATTCTTAATAATAATAATAACTACTGGCGTAACAGACCGATAAGTCCTGAGCCTACCCCAACGCTATCTGTCCGCGCTTGGTGGAACTGTATCCACTGATTGACGGTTGTGTGGTCGGCACTGCGCGCACCTTACCACGAACAAGCGTATCAGAGGCTTTCCAGACCGAGTGTGGTCGTCACGTCTTTATTCACATGACTCTCCAGTTTGCCTCACGACGCTGGGTGAACGCCGAAAAGTGGGACTCCAACCGGGAATTGAACCCGGGACCACGCTGACACGAGTCCAACGCTCTAACCACTAGATTGTGGAGCCCACTTTTAATTATTCTTACGTTAGTAACTTTCAAAGAATTTAGTAAATTTCAATGAAGCTAGAGTTTGAGAATCTATCGAAAATTTGGAATATCAAATAATAGTCAGTGTATATAATATTGCAGAATAAACTTTCACTTGAAACACAGAGATGCGATTGGGTTAATGAAAAGTACAATATTCTCATAAAGAAGATGTATCTATGGTCTGTTCAAGCATCAAATCAAGTACCATGAAATTGCTTATCAAACATGAGAGCGAGAAACCACATTCTGTCTTAATACAATGATAATTAAATTTAGATGCAAAATTTAAATAGTATATTATATACAAGCATTCTGGTTTTTAATAATTACTTTTTACAGTTCTAGCAAACAAACTTAAACCGGACTATTACTTCTTTCAGTTTCTGAAATGTCAAAGGAGATTTGGAACCAAAATTGCTTTGTTACTTCACTAATAGTAATAAATTGAATGTTCATTCTCTAGGACTCCACCAGAGATCAAATCATACTTCATATTAATAACTATAAGATTATTGTAAATACTATTCTCGAAATGAATCAGCAGATGTAGAATAACCTTTGGAAATTTTAACATCCTCAAAGTCAATCAAAAATAGTTCTTTCAAGACCAAGACCATCATTCAAAGACTAACTTCTACTTGCTGTCTCCTTGAGCAGTTACTGTCTTGCAATGGAGACATTATTTGTAGCCTAGACAGTAGTTGCCAATATATCTCCTTTCCATTCCTTTTTAGAACAAAACTCGGCGGCGGAACCATATCCTGCGCGAAGATCTTTGAAAGTTTCAGGCGCTCGCACACGACCTGTCATGACCTGTCAAAGCGAAGGCCAAATCTACAATGACTGATAGCTTCGAAGCTACGAGGGGGAGAAGGATGTTGTTCGATTTAAAAAGAAACTATATCCTTCTTTTAAGAAATCGATAGAGATAAGCAACAAGAGAATTACACTAAAAAACCTTCAAATTATGCTCAAGTTAATGAGATGTCATTAGTCTTTCTATAGAAGAAATTTCCTTTGTGAAAATTAAAGTAAAATGGAACAATCGCCGCCATCTTGGTCCTCATTCGTTGATTTATAGGAATTTAGTTTGCTAATTCCACCCTGTCAAAATAATACTGGTTTTTAATCTTTAGAGAATCCGACATAAATTATTTTATTTCTTAAACAATGACTGGGTGAAATTGTACCCTATAAATTGTATTTGTTCCAAACAAATCTACTGAATGTTATAAACAACATGAACCATTAATCGATTATCCGTTTATTCTGTATGTCTCTGCTACTCATAACTCAACCGATAAACTAAAACACTAATATTTAACTGTTGTTTCTGACAATCAAGTAGCATTCAGGACATTCTTCCATGTTAGGAGGCTCGTTGCATTATCAGTAATATCAGCACTGGGATTACAAGCACCTATAGAAGATTAATTAGATAATTCCCTTACTAAGCTTCTTTTAGGTTTTGTTCAAGAAACGTAAGTAATGTGTGAAAGAAGTGTGGGTAGTGTATATCATGTCTTTCTGTAGGTAAGTTATGAAGGATTTTTTGTAAGTTTCTTTTCCCACGATTTAATACAGTAGAAGTCCGATAGACCGGCATCCAACAGTCCGGAACGCCCGATTGTCCAGCACCATCCCAATTTTTTCCCCCTGTAAACGCTTGTGAACGACAGTTGAAAGCGCTTGGAGCGGTTCGGTTCTACTCGGAAGTGTCCACTACGCGTCTGCTACTGTTGGACGCAATCAGCATTGTACGGAAAGAATCGGAAGCGTTCGGACTTTACTCGACTGATCTCGGCTGTCACCACACACAGGTTCAGTTCATTGTTTTCGCTGTACGGCTTAGCCTATACCAGTAGTAAGAGGTACCGTCCGATAGTCCGGCATTTTCGGTAACCGGCACCGGTCCGGACTATCAGACTTCTACTCTATGTCATTATAAACTCTGGCATATTATTTACGGAGAAGGGTGTTGGAAACTGCCCGTCTTCCCTATGTTCTACTGACTTCAGGTTAGGAAAGTTAGGTTAGTTTACGTTCGAAATAGAAAATTGGTATTTATATAAAGAACACTATTTATTTCCATCGGCACCCTTGTCCATGAGAAAAACCAAATATTCTTAACACAATAGTAACCGGTTCCCTACAGTTCTCTACACCCTTACTTATTTTTGTATGAAACTTCTACAATATATAGCAAGAAGAATATAGAATTTACTGTGTTCTTTGTAACTTGGTCAAAGTAAGGGGATATCACCTGCTAAGTTGGAACTTATACCGCTCCTACCAACATTTCATTACTTATTTTCTACTTCAGCATGAGTCAAAGTTTCCTAAAGACCTTAGAAATCAAATTAAAAGCAAATATTCCCTACATTAACCAGCCTAATTATTGATACAATTTAATTTGTGTAAAATATATTGCAAAAAGTGTTTAAATAATGATTCGATGAAAAACAAAAGTACAATAAGTGATCAGAAGTTCATTCACCTGAGTGTGTAAGAGGCGCTTACAAAATGTAAACGAAATGCGCTTGCTTTTTTTACAGTGTTCATTAGGATTAACTGAACGATCTATTAAAACTGATAGAAGGTAAAGCATTAATTCCTAATCACGCCTATTTTCTGTCTTCTTTGCTTTTCCCAAAGCACCAGCCGAATACTATATATATATATATATATATATATATATAAATAAGCCCTGTGTGGTTCTATCCTATTGATAATTGTCCCACGTATAATGTTAGTTCTTTTTCATAGTCTAAGAACTCACTTCCTTAGGTTATTTTTTCTGAAAGGTTCTAGTCTGCATCAAGATAATTATTTTCATATACGTCCCGACAGATCGAAAGATGTACAGAGACAGTTGTAAATTGTTTAACCTCTACATAATCATTATCATCAGATTCCAAGCACAATTCAGATAATAACATGATACTCTATACAAATTCTACTCAATTTGCCTTTATATTCGTGAAAAAATAAAACACGACTAATCTTTCACCTTTACTTCATTTTCTGGTGAAACAAAGTTTATCTTTTTTTTAATCTCGTGTAGAAAAATTCTAAGTTCGTTATCTGTATGCAGGAAAATATAATTGTGCTGAATAGCTGGTGCAGGACACCACAAGATGGAAAACTATGTTGCAGGACAAGACAGACACTTGGCTCCTTCGACCTCTTCCCTCCTCACCATTGGGGAAGATTAAAACAGTAATTGCCACTCAGTATTTTGAAGACAGCGGTAGTAAATACCCTCCTCATCATTGGGGAAGATTAAAACAGTAATTGCCACTCAGTATTTTGAATACAGCGGTAGTGAATATGAAATATTAAAAGCTAACCTGATTTCTGTTATTGTTTTCAAAATAATTGTTATAGACAACAGTTTTTGGCCCAGAGAATGACCGATCTATCTAATTTAATCAAAGGATGCCGACTATGTCTGATCTAAACATGTACGCTGAATGGAAAGTATACGTAAGGTAACTATCAAATTCATGGTACATTCTCAAATTCACAATTGAACCAATGTGCCATCCAATTTTATTATTAACAATAAAATGCAGCTAATTTAGCTTCCAGTAATTAATTAAATGAGGATGAATTATGATCATCTACGTTCAGGTCGAATCTGAATGCAATATTTGTTTGGTTTCTCATTGGGTTGAATAGAGAGGAGGTAAGTTGGGTGGAAACATCTTTTGACTGGAAACTAAGTATTATATTTAATCCTTATGCTCAGCACCAATAGATGGTAACATTCAAATGGCTACCAACACTTTAAGTTGTCCATGAATAGGACTTATTTTAATTTACCTCTATCTAAAAGTCCATCATTTAGGATACTGAACTGAGACATAAAACTAACAACGACATTCTAAACTTTCTTGATTTGATGAAGAAACCTTAATGGCTTTAAAGTTCTCTATGAGATAATGAAGCACACACTCAAGACCAACAATCTTCTTTCTAGATTCAGGGAAAATGCTCGTTAATATCATTATTTCCACCTCCGAAATCGAGACTGGCTTTCTTAGGTCAATTTGTAGTTTACTATTTGTCGTATTCTTATGATTCTCTCCCGTCACCACGAAATTTTTGCGTCGGCAACAGAAATTTTCTAAATGATTGTTACAAGAATTTGGAGTGAAAAAGAAATTACGATTTAACTGACCTTGTGTATTATTGTTATTTTGATGCTGTTGTGGCTGCAATATAAGTTCGTTACAACACTGTAAAATGGCGTTTGCTGTACCGTTCTAATTTATAATAAATCAATATCAGCTACTGATAAATAATTTAAATTCACTAATAAAAATTGCAATTGTCTTACGCAGTACCCTAATTAACAAGGAATGAAACACAAATATCTTATAAAACTGTTGTTTTATAACAACATATGTCTTCGTTTTAAAACTGTCTATTGTCTTCGAGAAATAGTTGTTCGTAATGAAAACTGACTTGATGTTGCCCAGGATAGAATTCTATGGTGAACGTTTGTTACCGCGGCGATGAAATTACGAGTTCCGTAAGCCTTAGAGTAATAAGTAATTGTTTTTTTAATTAAGTTAATTTTTTTAAATATTCTTTTTAGAAATTCTCTTTATCATTTATTTGTAATAATATCAGGCCCGAATACAGTGGTGAGTAAACCAGCCTTGCCCTTTCTAAAACTTTCTTGGACCCACATAAAATCTAGATATGTATGTACGTAATATATAGTTAGTAGCTGGCGTAAAAGCAATTTAAGGCTAAACAAACTTCTCTGTATCTTTTGTTTACGCCTGATCATATTCTTGGTGGGAGCTATTTTATTAAAGAGATTTTAAAGTCTATCACATATGAGTAAAACTAGTCACTTTGCATTTGTTTTCGGGATGGGCGTAAGCCTTAGTGGTGTTATCGACCATACAGTTAATTTTATCTTATCTTATTATCACATTTTCTTGAAATAGTTTTGTAGAATGAAAATACTGTTAAAAAGAAACTGGAGTCAACTATTTTCTCTCTTTGGAGATCAGACTCTACAGGAAGGAAAGACCCTTTCAATCGTTATGAGCTGGAATAGCAGAAAACAATCACGGTGACATCTAGTAGGCAGTGAGAATGAGAAAGCACCCCGTATAAATATGTTCGCGTTTCCTTCTGGTAATGGAAAACCCAAACAATTTTATTCTTACAAAAAGAAAGAAAGAAATCAGCCGGGTGTCCATTTTGTTATAAAAAAAGAGGAAGTATCTAGTTAAAAGAGAGCATATGCTAACCACGATTAAGTTGCATACATTAATATAGTGCCCTCAAATAAATAAACACAAAGTTTAGTAGGACGGGATCTCCTAAACCTATTCGCTTTATGTCATTGGGAAGTAGGAACTTTACATGGTATCTAGATGTAATGATGGGGGGTCAACAACATAAGAATTTAAAGTAGTTAATTGAGAATGTTGTGCATGAAACTAAAATTATATCCGTTCATCAATTACCACTTTGACAGGAATTCTTCCACTAGATCTCATTTAGATTATATTGATTGCTTCTCTTGTTCGAAGATAAACATCATTTTAAGATGTGGAACACTTTGGTGCATTCATAAACTGTTCATATTTCTTTAAAAGAAATGTTCATGAGATCTATGCTAAAAATCTCGGTAACATATGCATATGAACACGGCTTCAGTTATAAATGTCGTGCATGTCAAAGAGACTGCATGCGATCAGATTTCCTTAAACAAAAGGTTGAAGAATCTAACTTAATTAATTTCAAAAGTTCATGATATCAAATGGAAAACCGGAAATCGAGATATTTTATGATTTAACTTATTTATCTGGGTTAGTGAGTACTAAAATGTTTCAAAAATAACGTTTTGTTTATTTGAAAACTTGATCAATCAATCAGTTATCTGATCAATCAGTGCATGTAATGTATTCAAACGAAACTATATGGTGGAACATGAATTTTAATTCTGATTTTAACAGTCTTCATAATCGTGTCCTCAATTTGCAGAAAATAGTGAATGTTTAAGAGCAGAACAAGGAAGTTAAGAGAAATTACAGTTGTGTTTCGATGTAGAGAACCAACAAGTAGATCAGTAGTTTCCTGGAGCTTAATCGAGATATCAAAAGAAAAACAGAAAAGGAGGTTAATTTTAAACACGACGGAATTCATTAAAATAATCCACACAAGGAGATGAAAACTATACAATAGTTAAGAAAAGATGATTGACACAGACATTCTCAGCTATATTTAGTTATTTGAGAAAACGTCGTATAATTTAGATCCTAACCCCCTGGTTTTCAACCTTTTTGCTTTCACAGCACACCAAACAGTAGATGTTTTGGAAATATTAGTTTCCAAAGAGTCCATTCTTTACAATTTCTCCGCTAGGTTGTGACACTTGATACCAGAATCGCCTCTACTTTTCATGTTCTAGAAAGCTGGCAACGCCAGGAAAATTGCCGACCAAGTGTTGATGTCAGATTAGCAATGAGAATCATTGTCCCAGACTGTAACTCCTTGGGTTCACAGCCCATTCAGGGCATTGGCTGCCAGATGCTGCTTTTCGTTCATACAGTATGTCACGTTGTCAGTGCGACGACTCTTCATCGCTGCATCATCTGACTTTCGTCACCGGAGCATATTACTTCCAAATACACGGAGCTCCCTAATTGCATCATAAAACTGGGAACGGAATTAGGCACTGATGGAATCGAACCTGGTAAGGATCTTGCCGGAGTGAAAACTTAAATCAGTTGCCTAAGCAGGAAGTGAGAGATCACCGGATTGGAAATGAAACACCAGGACTTCTGTCGAACTCATGTAATCCAACTACAGCAAAAACAAGATAGACTGGCCTGGAAGAGTCACTTTAGTGACGATCCGGATCGCATGTTTCTGTATGTCACCACTCCCTGCCTCGGATAAAGCACAAGCTTGCTTCGAATGCCATGTTAACATTAGGCCCTGTCTTTAGAAAGTGCTTTCTTGAACAGAGGAAAATTATATTTCAAACAGATAGTTAGTTACTCGTCACGGTAAGAATTTAAAACAACTTTTATGTCCCAAAATTCGTGCAACTCAAGTGGATCAAAAATAACTACATTGAACATTTACCCATATTAATAAACAAGTAGGAGAAACATCAAGCTGTAGCATACTGTAGACAATATACATAAACTCTTCCATCTGTAAACATATTTTTAGAGGTATGTTTACAGAGCCCTCTGAACAAAAGTATTTTATTTACAGCACCAAGGGGTATTTGTGACACTACATTATTGATTTTAACTACAAACAGTAACACAATTTCATTGTTTTTACTTACCGTAATTCACTACGATGCAGTGAAACAATTGTAAACAAACATGGTAAGTAAGAAATTATGACAATAAAAAATCTCTAATGCTGTTAATGGCTGAGGGTTAACCAAACCATGCTTTAATCCTTTATCATATGAAGGATTTTGTCATGCTTTGAAAAGTTAATATTCATCTTTAATAATAGATGGAGACAATAACCAGCGTAAAATTAATGCCACATTCAACAATCGATCCTTTCGTCAAAGTGTTAATCAGTGTTCAGGAAACGCGAAGAGTTTAAAAAGAACAGAAATATTACACTTTCAAAGGGTTCCGTTTACCACTGTTTACATTTGCAGCGCTCAAAGTACATCTGCGTTTAAGAGTAAAGTGTAGGGAATGTTTTATTTATCATATACAGTTGTTCATAAAGTGGAGTAACAGTCATCGCCGACGAATTCTTGATACTTACAGTACTGGAGTACCTTGTAAAAAGATGAAAACCCGTTGCAAATCAATTCACAGTTTTATCTTGCTAGAATGAGGTGCTTTCTATACTTGACTCTTAAATGTGAATACGCTTCTACACAGAAAGTATTAAACTGAACACCACTTAAAACAGTAGCATACCGTCGAGACTTCTGGTTTGACCAGCCTTTTTGGATATGGAAGCAGTCGTGGTGGCACTTCCTAGCAGGTAACGTTTTAAGGGTTGCACTCTTTGGAGGTTACTAGTGCTGACTGATGTGCAGCGAAACTAGAAAGGTTGTGAACCACTGATCTATTGTATTCATATAAGTAAGTACAATTCTTGGAAATCAGGACTCGCGTGTGCGATATCAGATAATCAACTTTTCTGTTTACAATATTTTTCCATCGTATATTTTCAAAAAAATATATTTTAAAATTCTGGAGGTTATAAAAGAATACATTAAGGTTCTCGATTCATATACTGTAAAACTTTAATCTTAGAAGTTAAATTTAGGAGTTTTAACGAAGAACATGCCAGGACTAATTGCTTCTACATACAGCGCTTTCTAACATCAATATAAGAGATCCGTATAACATCAACAAACTCGGGAAGGGGGAGGGGTCCTCAATACCACCCGGTAAGTGGCTGGGCAACACTTTTACTAAAGCTTCTGGCCCATACATTCATTGGAAGTTGGTATTACCGAAGCACATCATCCCTTCAGACGGACTTCAGTAGTAACTACGAGTATACGTAGCTCAGAACTTTAAATAAATGTATGTTGTAAACGTAAGCGAATGCAATGCATGGTTTTGAAATCAAAGATTAAACAGTTTTATCGAACACAAACAAGTATAAAAGTCCTAATAAAATTTGTAACTTCTACTTCCCCTGAAGAGAGAGAGAGAGAGAACGAGAGAGAGAGAGAGAGAGAGAGAGAGAAGAACAGAGATCAAAATCAAAAGGAAAATTCCATCAGCAGCACCTACCATCTCATTAGAGATCAAGGCGCATCTAATAGGGAGTATTTGCGTCACAGTAGTAAAATCGACTTGCGCAATGACATAGTTACGATTCTAACAATAAGCTCCACTTCTCTGACCTCCAAAACAGTAAAAAGGTGTATCTTGGAAGGATTCTATTAAAATATTTTCTTCAGAAAACTCGACGTCATTTTCTTTTGAAACTTTAAAAGAATGTTTTACAGCTTTGACTAATGCGTTTCAATTGAGAATAAGTACAATAACTGTAATAGCAATTGAAAATAACTACATTGACTGTAATAGAACCACTACAACATTACGCTAAACTTCCTTCTTTCAGTTTATTCATATTAAGATATCTTCCAGTTAAATGTTTTGCTAAACCAACTTTGTATTATACGTTCGAGGTTTAAGACTAGCTACTTGTATAATGGACTTTCGTTTACGGTAAAAATTACATTTTCATAATCTTACAGGAAGGTCATTTTTAAAGTAACAATGCTTTGCCCATCTTGCCCATGTGGATCATTGACCGGAGGGTTTTGCACATCGAGAATAGGGTTGCCACATTCTGATGAATAAATTACGGGACGCTTGGGGAAAAATACATGCTAATACCAAAAAATACGGGACAAATTTTAAATAACCTAAATGAAAGTAACTACTTAGGCCTTGTACTTAAGGTTCCTTTTTCCTTGGAAATAGTGTGAATCTCTGACGCTAGATGGCAATGCAATCTCACATATCTACTATG
>JAGDQP010035173.1:0-19720 GCA_022664845.1 Lepisma saccharinum
AGAAATCCATTATAAATAAACAGTTTCCTATCGTCACCAAGACACAATACTGTTCAAAGTACTTAATTTGTTCAATTAAACACACGGAATACTGCACACCAAATTCCCGATACAGTCTTTTCAATCTTAAACTGCTTCTGTCTTCCTTTCGTCCGAACTATAAACCAACACCATCAACAAAGCTTCTATTCACACTAACTTTAAAACAACGCAAACGATCATAAGGCTTATACAACAATATTTTTGTGCCCAAACACTGTCATTTTAAAACACTTCTGTACAACTCATACCTCTAAGCCTTTTATTTCTTTTATTTCAGACGCTACACTCTTCGTCTTAAAACTGATATTCGTAACATCATGATTTCTTATGGGTCTGTTATTACATATAAAGTTTACACATTATTTAACCACTACTTCAAAGTACTTCTCCCCCATTTTGTTCCTTAAAGACACAAAGCAGAACAACCATAAATCCAGCCCTTTATCAACAAAAGTTCATGCAATTTCTCCAAGTACTCATCATTTCTAATTATTTTATATATACACACAAAACTTTGACATTGTAATGATATTATCGGAATGCATCTCTAAAATTATTTCATAAATTTCCTTACAAGTACAGTAAAGTTTCCCTACACAATTTCTCCCTTAGATTCCTTACCAATGTCAATGCAATCCTGCTAAGCTGTTTCCATAGGACTATCATTATAGCATGCTATACATGTTAGTGGCAATGCCAATTTCCAATGTTCTATGATGCTTATTATTCAATCACAACTAACTTTTTAGTACAACATTCACAAACTACCAGTATGCACAGTTTCATCAGCACCTAGGTTCGAGTCCCCTTCTTGACCATCTTTATAGAATTTGTTCACTAATCACAATGTACTGTCTCGTTATCAGTTTGTATAATAAAATATAAGCAAAGACAAATGGTTTAAAGCACATTTGCACGACTCAAATACCATAAATGTTCCATGAATAACGTATTTCTTTAATTCATTCGCGTTGACAGCAATATCCATTCTTAGATATCTTCAATAAATATTTTACCTAGCACCACCAATGCCTAGTTTTCAAAAATATTCTTACATTTTCGTAATCTACTCGTCAAACTATATCTTTGTACCAAATTTCAGGT
The DNA here is from genome assembly GCA_022664845.1 of Lepisma saccharinum. Lineage (NCBI taxonomy): Eukaryota > Metazoa > Arthropoda > Insecta > Zygentoma > Lepismatidae > Lepisma > Lepisma saccharinum. The sequence continues at coordinate 1,147 of JAGDQP010035173.1, forward strand.
TTCTATCTTAAGTGATGTGCAAAATGATTTTTTCGTACACTATATTTGTTTAAAGATGGCGACTTTTCCCAAATATTCTTACATTTTCGTAATTCTTTTGTACTAATGTATGTTTCTACCAAGTTTCGTGTTTCTAGTCCTATCCGATTAGACTGTGTATTCTTTTAAAAATCAATTTGTCCACCATATTTATTTGAAGATGGCCACTTTTGTACAATTTTCTAATACGTTTGTAATTCTTTTGCAGTACTCAACGCTTTTACCAAGTTTCAAGTTTCTAGTTCTAGTCGTTTAGGCTGTGTATCCCTTCAACAAATCATTTCGACGGCCATATTTGTTTAAAGATGGCGACTTATAATATCTTTTCTCATATGTTTGCAATTCTCTTGCAGTAATCAACGTTTCTACCAAGTTTCAAGTTTCTAGTTCTAGTCGTTTATTCTGTGTATTCCTTCAACAAATCATTTCGGCGGCCATATTTGTTTAACGATGGCGACTTTTGTACAATTTTCTCGTATGTCTGTAATTCTTTTGCAGTAGTCAACGTTTCTACCAAGTTTCAAGTTTCTAGTTCTAGTCGTTTAGGCTCTGTATTCTATCAAAACGTCATTTCCACGGCCATATTTGTTTAAATATGGCAACTTATAAAAACTTTTCTTATATTTCTACAGTCTAATAATGGCAATACGTCTTCATATAAAATTTCAGTTCTGTAGCTCAAACGATGTGCAAAATAGATTTTGTCGGCCATATTAGTTATAATATGGCGACTTTTTAAAAATCAAAGGTAAAACCAAAATAAGTGCATTTCCTAGCTTCAACACCAATGTATACAACATTCACGTTTCGTCATGAGGTTTACGTCCTACATCTAAACTTTTTCAAATCTACCCACGCTTTCGGAAGGTTTTCAGTTCGAGTTTAGTCAAATTGTATTTTATTCAGTAAAATCACAAGTTCTTTTATTTCATTTTCTGTATATCTCAACGATATTCAATGATTTTGCTCATGTGTGCTATCTTTCTCTAATTTACCAACGCTTTCGGGAGCTTTTAGTACTATTTCCGTCAATATTACATTTTAGTCAATACAATAGGTTCTTGTTTTTGTCTGTTTTTGTATATCTCAATACCAACTTATATTCAACATTTGTGCAATTTATCAGCGCTTTCGGGAGCTTTTCTATGCAAATTTAGTCAAATTACATTTTATTCAGTACAATAGGTTCTTGTTTCTGTGTCAGTTCTTGTATATGTCAATACCAAGTTATATTCAACATTTGTGCAATTTACCAGCGCTTTCGGGAGCTTTTCTATGCAAATTCAGACAAATCACATTTTATTATGCAAAATCAGTGTTTATATTTCTGTATATCTCAATACCAACTTATATTCAATGATTCTTTTCGTGTTCGTTACCTTTCTATAATTTATCAACTCTTTCGGAAGCTTTTCTATGCAAATTTAGTCAAATTACATTTTCTTCAGTACAATAGGTTCTTGTTTCTGTGTTATTTCTTGTATATGTCAATACCAACTTATATTCAATAGTTGTGCAATTTACCAGCGCTTTCGGGAGTTTTTCTATGCAACTTTAGTCAAATTACATTTTATTCAGTACAATAGGTTCTTGTTTCTGTGTCAGTTCTTGTATATGTCAATATCAACTTATATTTAATGATTCTTTTGGGTTCGTTACCTTTCTATAATTTATCAACTCTTTCGGAAGCTTTTCTATGCAAATTCAGACAAATTACATTTTATTATGCAAAATCAGTGTTTATATTTCTGCATATCTCAATACCAACTTATATTCAATGATTCTTTTCGTGTTCGTTACCCTTCTGTAATTTACTAAGGCCTTTGGAAGCTTTTCAGCACAAGTTTAGTCAAATTACATTTTATTATGCAAAATCAGTGTTTAAAATTCTCTCAATCAAACATCAACCCTAACTAAAATTGTATGAAACAATGTTACTGCCAATACAATGTTTCTAGTTCTTCGTAATATTCACAAGTACTTTAAGTATCTTACATTCATGTCTCATTGTCATCATTACCAATAAGCACTTCATGTTTTCTTTTTAAAATATTCATTTATATTCTTCATGTTGCAATATAAAAAGGTAACTCATTGCAGAAAGCAGTTAAACGATTTTTCGGTGGTCATCTTGTGTTGTCTGGTAAAGGGGTCGTGGAAAAAAGCCAACTAATTTTTCTTTCTTTTTTCAAAACTAATTAATTTTGTCTATATTTTTTTCTTCTTCGAACAAGATGGAAGAGCCTCGCGGCATATTAGCGACCTCTCAACCCACGGTATTAAAATGTGTGTCGTCTATAGAAATTCGTTCAAGAAACACGTCACGTGTCTCAACTTGTTTGTAGATTCATTCAAGGGGGCGCGTCTCAATTAGCGAGCTATCAATCCACACTATGCAATTGTGGGGTAACAGTCAGAGTCTCATTCAAAAAACACATGTCTAATTAATTTCGGAATAAATTAATACTATGCAGGGCTGGGGCGTCGCTACTCGTATCCTATTTGAAGACCACAGGAAAAGAAGGCTCGTTGTCCATTTCTTTTTATAAATTGACATGATAGTATCATTTGTTTGCTCTTTGAGTTTATTTCTAACAAATTATCATGGAGAAAGAGAATATGGATAATCCGTCTATTACAAGGAAATCGTTAATTGATGTGTACGTTTACGCAATGTTGATTATGGACTTTTAAAATGCTCTCCTGAAAATCAATAAAATGGACAAAGTACGATCTTTTCCTTTAGTCTTCAGTTGGGAAACGTTTTTCGAAGATGAATTCATTCATTGCACTCTTAATAGTAACTTGACCATTACAAAAAATTTCTGAACCCAGATGATTCACCACATATTAAAGACCATCCCAAATTGCATAGATTCAGCCACATTATAATGCATAAATATAACTGGTTTAATCTATTTGGAAGCTTAATGACGCACTCAAAGATAGAACACACAACACGTAAACAAAAGTCTATAAATTTTTAAATAAAGCTATGTGACGTTTCATTTACTACAATAATAGAGTATAGCTGGGAGACTCTGAACGCAAGTAAGCTTTTGTGTTTGCCCTCGTCCCTGACAGAAGAGTAGAAAGCATTTGATCTGCAGTTGAACTCAAACAACGTAGGAATATCGATAATTGGTCGACACTTAAGAACAGTTTCTACAATTAACAGTTTCGAGTAAGCAAGCATAGAAGTAAATGCGGTGGGAACTAGAATCACAAAATATCTGTTTTTATAAAGATTAAGTAAGTATAAGTAAGGTTTGATTGTATATTTTGTGTGGAAATCTTTATGCCTTTTTCATTAGTGTAATAGCAGGACCACTTGTTGATGTTCTGTTTAAGGCTTTAAGTATATGTGTACCATCCATCAGTCACAAAATTAAGTTTCTTGAAATTTTGTATAGTGGTACAACTCTGAACAACAATCGTGGGGTGACTTTGAACGGTACAATGAAAATCTGTAGGCCAACTTCGCTATGTTACCTCATTGTTCAGGTGTCAAGAAATTACAAGATGGTTGACGGGTATTCTAAGCGGAGACAATGAACGGAGGAAGCAGTGGCTCTACTGTAAGAGACATAAGTGAAGGCAGTTGTATATAATTCGAGGCGTCGAGGAAATATGGAATTCCGAAAGTTAAAGGGAAAGAATTCCCTTGAAGTTAATTATTTTAATGTTGTAAATACACGAGTTCATGCTAATACTGGCAGAAAAATAACTAAATACAAGTTTGCCCTGTGTTTGTATGGCAAATTCTTTTAGCAGAAAATGGGGCAGCTCAGTGGCAATTGGAAGCACTTGTAAGAGTTTCAAAGCATGTAGAATTTTCGCTTGACCTGACCATGACTGTATATAATCCTAATTTATCAATAAGAACGGGAGGAGGTTCACGTGCGAGGCTAGCAGAAAACTTAACCACAGATGTCTAAACAAAACACTGCTCTGCAATATATTGAGAGGTAGTGGCGTACGCAAGGGGGTGGGGCTGATGGGGCTACAGCTCCTCCTAAACTTTGAGGAAACTGAATTTTCAAATGAAAGCTATTTATAACGAGTAAAAGAAAAAAAAATCAGGACAAGTAGGCGGTCAGAAAAATTCAACCTCCATGAGAGGGGAAGAATATAAATTCCCTGTTACAATATCTACATTAAATAAAGAAAGGTAAACTGAAGCAGACAGCTCAAAACAGATATTGGAATCTGAATAAATTAGCTTCCGGAATGTCTTGAAAAATGGTCGAAGAGAGGTGCTGCTAAAAGGCAACACGCCCCCAAGAAATTTACTTTTTAAGGTGGAAAGACAACTTTGTAAAAGAGAGTAGAAAGGAAGACAACACAAGGAAATTGGAGGTTTTAATGTAGTGTTGAAGTCCATTCTTCAGTTCCATATAATTGAGATTAGATATGGTTTACTAGCTCAAGGGTGCTCTACTTCGCAGAGTAAATTACTCTCATTCGGACGAAGTAAGTAAATGAGCTTATGCGCGAACAAACGTCTACGTGATATTTTTTCAAATAAAAAAATTACGAATATATTTTTATGTATAACAGGAAAAATATAAATCATAAAATATTCATACTTTGCACAAAAATGGACTTTAGTCTAACATGTCTTCGTGCAAAGCATGAATATTTTATGCCTCATATATTTCCTGTTATATATAAAAATGTACTCGTGATTTTTTTATTTGAAAATGTCATTTAGACGTTTGTTCGCGCATAAGCTTCAAATTATGATCGTTTTATTGAGGTCAGTTGCGGCCTGCACCGATAGGTAAAAAGCACTAACTAGGCTAACAGTCAGTTCATATATTTGAACTACTCGGCCGTCGAGGGAATTTGTTTATATATGATTTTGTTTCGTATGATACTAACATTGCAGCATGTTCTTAGGATGGCATGTTCTTTATGGAACAAATGGCACCTCACACTTCGGTTAAACTGTTAAACTGCTAATGTTGAAATATAACGCTGTAACCGACGCACGTGAGTGCAACATACTTCGGTAAATACTTTTCTTTAAGAAGTTAAAGTAAACCGAACAAAGTTACAAACATACTCGTGTTACTACTTTCTTTATAGTAAATACATAGTAGATAGGGGCCCACTTTGTGTGTGTCTTTTGTAATACCACCTCTATTGTTCGGAAAACGCCCATGTTCACCTGTCATGTAGGATTAATGTACACAATGGAGAGATTAATGATGTTAGGATGATAAATGATCCTTCGTGACTTTTAATCGGCTTATCTCGTCACTTTTGACAGGTGCTGTCAGTTTGACATGAACAAAGCGGTGCCGCTACAATGGTGGGTGACGATATACTAGGGCATAGGAGACTTTACAATGTTTTGTTGAACAAAGGAATTTTGCCGTTTTGTCCTACTTGGTTTAATGCCTTCTATTCATTGGGAAATGCTATATGGTCGTACGTGACGGTGTAATCGGCTTATCTCCTCACTTGTGACAAGGCAGTCAGTTGACCACGATCAAAGGCAGATGGAGAGAGATTGCGATATGTTTTGTAAAGATTAATGTCACAATGGGTTCGTTAGATGCTAGCAATGGTTGATGGATGATGTCCATGTACCTGTAAGATATGAATATAACTAGACGTGACCTTAGAATGAGACGAATACTTTAATATCAGACGTTGGGAATGACGAATTGTTTATTGGATGCGGTATCTGGACAAAGCGGTGTTAGGAAGGCAATTGTGTTTGAATAGGACACGAGCTTCAATGATAAGATTAAGTGGCCAGGTCTCAGAGGAGAATTAATATTTCGGATGAAATATGACAATGCGAACCACTCATGGTTTAGGAAAGGATGTAAGAATGGGTTTTAATTTGACTGAACGCTTTGAATTTGTATAGAACGATAGATCGATTGTCAGCGGGGGCAAGTGACAAGGCTTGACGGATGAAGCATGTACGTATGAGGTTGACTTGTTATAGAACTAGGCATGAATAGGTGGATAATAATGATTTGAAAGAACGCTTTGAATCTTTGCTTGAACAATGGTAGAAGGAGAAGGCGAGCCCAATCTGTGCGTGCCTTTTGAAATAGAGAAATGGATAATCCTTTAAAAGACGATATCTACCTGACATGTAAGAATATTGTACACAATGTGAGGATTAATGATGTGGGACTAATAAATGATTCTGCCTGACGGGTGAATGGGCTAAGCTCATGACTTTTAACAGTAGCTGTCAGTAGTATTGTTAAGAGTTGTATGATGGATGACACGGTAGAAGATGCGTAACAAAGAAGCTACCAGCCGTAATGGTTGGTCATGGTATATAATGGAATGACAGATGATTTGAAATTACTGGTGTTGTCAAGCATATTGAATGCCTACAATTGTCTCGTATGGTAGGTCTAGAAGCGATGTTAGTTAGGATGATAATCCATCATGCAATTGTAAGAGCGGTACCTCTCTTTAGAAAGATGGTCGTAGTGACACCTTGTCTGTGGTGCACAAAACGATTTTTTATCACTTTATAAAAAGGAGGATTGCATGAATAGGGATCCAACAATGTAGGGGAGTAGCATGATTTTGAAACGTGTCAGACCCACCGACTCAGCACAGAAGAAGACATCGCAACTGAAATTGAAAGAACACTATTGAATCACAAATACCGTAAAAAAATGGAACGTCATACGAAGTGTATCATCAATCGGTCCGCTTTGCAACAAAAAAAAGTAGGAAGAGAAAGGATGGTAGCTGGCAATCGGGAAGGGGGAAGGGTCAGGTAGCTTCTTAACAGGATGGGAGGAGAGAACAGAAAACGTAAGATTGTTAACTAATCAGAGACAGGATGGTTTGAGGGGGAGTGGCCAGGACAACAGGGAAGATAATGTTGAACGTAAGCAACAAGCAGTTATTGTGAGACGGTTAGTGAACTAGTGAACAGTGATAAGAGTGAACATTGGAACGGAAAGAAAACAATACAGAGGTATGTACTAACAAATATAAGTGCAATGTAATTGTAGAATGTTTCACAAGGTCGTTGCAATTACTAATCTTAAAGAACAGAGGTGATAGTAGAACGTAGGTTGACCTGAATTCGAGTTAGGCCGATTCGAATTTTTCAAAAGTTGGGAAAAATGGACAAGTGAATCATGTACACGTGTAGTTAATGTCAATGCGCGGAGGAACGATGGTAAACGGGTTCAGAATGTACGTAGTGGAAACAAGGAGGAGAGAAGACTGCACATCTTCATGAAAAGGACCCTCCTCGCAACTCTGAGGTTCCCAAAAAAGACTGCAACACTGAACGTGAATGGTGCACAACCGAAGGATGTTCACCAAAATCCGAGCTGTCCTTAGTTGTCATCTTGTTTTTGCAACGTAATTTATGTAATAATAACATAACGTTTTTTTATCTCTATGGATGTTTATTATTTCAAATAAGATTTTAATTCATGGTACTTCTCTTTCTTTCTGGTACTCATACGATTATTCACTGTAGTGTGTGGTAACCGCAAATCGCCTACAGTTCATTCATATTTTAACGCCTTCTCCTTACTGTTTTAAATAGAAATCCCAAGCTTTTAAATTCAGTTTCTATTACTGTAAGTAACGTGCTTTATATACACTTGGAATCATTCCATCCCTTTCTTCAATTTTATTTTATTTTTAGCAGCAACTGGAAGTAAACACATGTTTGTTTTTCTTGTAATACTTGTTTATTATTATCGGGAAGGTGTCGGCCAGAGCTTTATGTTGAAGGTAACATTGCGGCATTTCCATTTTGTAAACTTAAAATTGTTATAACTCAAAATCCTCATCATGGATTGTAATAATTGTTTATGTAATCATGATGAAAGAAAAAAATATTTAATTGTTGAATTTCTTTTAATCCATAAATAATTCTTAGAGCTATTCTGGATAACAATGCTTTTGATTTAGAATACCCGTTTATGCTATGTTATAATACAAGTATTGAGAGGAACGATTTGGATTTATATTTACAACGTACCCCCAGAAGGGCAACATTAACCGCTATGTAATAATACTACCTAAATGCGATGAATGTGTCGCCAGGGTGCTCAGTGTACGTAGTGGGGGGAAGGAGGAGGAGAGAAGAGGGTTCAAAGATGGATAATATCATAAAATCTCAATGTGTCTATAAAAATGTATTTAAACAATGATCCTAAAAGGGTAAAAAAAACAGATAGGGAAGGTGTCAAAAAATCTAGCTATGTACTTAAGGATGTAGTACGAGACATAACGTTAAAACACATTGTGTGGTATCGTTTCAGAGAGAAGGTTAAGGACGCACACTACCGAGAACCTGCAAGGATAACATAAATCTACGAGAGCCATCTAAGTTAGCGGGAATAAAGGGCAATAGCTAAAGGTACGTCTGCGTAGCAACACACTAATGTAGTAATAAAAAAACATAACATCGTCCCACCCGTACACAAAAGCTGGTATAATAGACTAAATTATGATTTTATGTTTCAGAATTCCAAAAGCTGGAGTAAGACACGAACACCTGATCAACCCACCAAAAAGCCTTTGTAAAACACCAATACCACTACGAACAACTGATCAACTCAGGTAGAAAAGGGATCCGGAAAAGTTTAATAAGGTACGTGTAAACGTAGGAAAAGAATAGCATAGGACTGCAAGTAGTAGTAGTAGTAAAGGTAATCAAATTCCACAAGAGCATGCCAACGGAGAGGAGCTGGAAAGAAAACAATGTAAAGGCACGTAAGTTTACTCACATATCTATGGTAAAATATAACAATCAGTAAAACTAACCCGTACACAAAAGCTGATACAATAGACTAAAGTATGGTTCATTCATTGCAGGTGTCAGCAGACCGAACAGGGCAAAGCACCAGAACCGAGCACGGCAAACCATCAGATCCGAGTAAGAGTCAACAAGCAGTCCAGAAAAGAAGGTACGTGTAAACATTTGAATACTAGTAGAAGTAGTAGTAAGAATCACCATCGTCACCTACGCGTGAGACCTATGCATACCATCCACAGCTGTAGTCACACACCTGCATACGTAAGCCTGTTGTAAAATAATGCATGCGCAAGACCCTAGACATAGGAATACTAAATTACCTTTAGAAGTACATATATACCAAGTAGAGTACAATCATACCCAGTTGAAGTGAATCACTAACACTACAAGCACGTGCTGTTTACTTCTGTGTAACTCAAAGTGAGCTTTTACTTTGTATTTTGCAGACACGATGAATCCAATTGATGTTGTGTTACAGAGTTTTGAACACGGAGCGCTACACTCCACAAATGACTGGCTAGATGCCTGGAGGACCCTGACCCAGTGGGAGCACCTTGGTCGACGCACGTTGCGGCCCTAGGTAAGGTACCGCTTTATACAAAATCTTTTAGAGTATTGTTGGCACATGATAAATGAAATACTGCAATTATGCCAATTAGGCGGGCAAGTGTTGGACCTTTATGCGGCGCGGTCGGTTGAATTTGAACCGTATATTGAAGAGGTCCAACGGCGGTTTTATGACTTGTGCCATGCGGGCAAAATTGGGGAGGGGCGAATTAATCGTAACACTATACTTCAAATGTTAGGCAAAACCGAGGCCTATGCATTTTGGAATTGGTTAAGGTTAAATCCAGCAACCCCACCACTGAACTATGGTAGAGGTGTTCCACCGCCGAGTTGGATTGACCTGCAGAGCGCACCCGTACAGCACCACCACCATCCGGAGGAAGTGGAAGCACAAGCCGTTGACGCGCTTCTGCCTTCCATCGTGGAAGAAGTTGCTCTGGAGAGTGAGCAGAGTGATGCGCGTGAACGCCAACGCATGCTGGAGGTAGCGCTGCATTTGGAGGAAGATATACTGCGCTCTGTAGGTGGTGTACAAAAACCGTAGATGTGCAGGATACTATACCTCCAAATCCAACGCATCGGAAAGGGTTCCCTGTACGTTGACCCCTTTGGGACCCGAACATACAGAGCATCCTACACCTGCCGCGGACGTTGGAACAGGGAATGAAGGTGTGGTAAGACAAACAAAGGAACCGACGTTAGCCCGTCTGTACGATGATGCTAATCACATCAACGTACAGCCAGGCCCGTCGGGCGCTGTGAATATATGTTTAACAAAATCGAACAGGAAATGGAATCCAAGCACAGAAAAAAGACGGTACCAGTCCCGGAATGGGAAACGTTTGTTCCCCCCACCAACAATATGCAAGGTACCGGAACAGAAGGAAATGGTAACTTTCGCATTATATCTCGTCAACGTCGACGGTACCCTCACTTTGGGATGGAAGGGAGATTCATTGAGATTGACCCTGCAGGCGCTAATGTTTTTGATCCAGAGGAGTATGTTAATGAGCTCTTCCAATTTGCGTTAGCGAACATCATACCTGACCTTCCCCCATCCGCGTACGTTGGAATCACGATTGAGAGCACTGCTAGTGAAATCGATCGTCCGGTGTACGTGGGTTGGCGGAAACGGGATGCATTAAACCCAGCTGTAATTTTATCAGCTATAGAAAACGTTCTCAACTCGAATGAGACATTTTTATTTGGTCACGTGGTGATAAAGTTACACTGGGTAGATATGCGTACGGGAATGGGAAAAGCAACAAGACGTCGTAACAGGATTATGGAGAAAACAGGTTTCCTCTCCAAGTACACCGTGTCGCCTCCAAAATCAGTCCAATATGCTTCCCACAGGCGTTGGTTTTAGCGAAGGCCCGTGCAGATAGGAAAAGGAGTAAGCCCGTGAAAAACAATAGGGCACGGGAAATGAAAAGAAAAATAACAGGATCCGGGTTCTGGAGAAGGGAAGCCCAACGTCTGTGTGTAGCAGCAGGTATTGATCTGGAGGCAACAAACGGGTGCGGACGGGAGGAAATTGAGTTGTTCCAACAACATTTGGGAGTACAGAGTCGTTGTATATGAGAGGAACCCGGATACAAGAGAAGTGAGAGTAATGTACGCAGGTCCTCCTGCAGAAACCCCTCTATATATTCAGTACACCAATGATGAGGAAACGGGTTACGGGCATTACAGTATGATTACCTATATTACTTCATACCTACGGGTCAGGGGGTACTGTGATATGTGTCTTGTCGGATATCGCGACAGACTAGGACATAAATGCAAGTATACCTGTTCGTTTTACAAAGCCCGCCACACCATCCTGGACAAGGAAAATTGACGTTTTGAATATTTAGATTGCCATAGAACATTTCCCTCCTTGGCCTGTAAAACCAATCATAAAAAGGCCTAAAAAAAGGTAGGTCTGTATGTGACAGGTTTAAGGAATGCCCCGACTGCCTAGACCTTATAGATACAAGAAAACGGAAAACCGCGCACGAATGTGGCCAGTATTATTGTAAATTGTGTCAGAAGCACGTACTCCCACAGCACCAGTGCTTCATTAGCAAGCTAAACCCGGAAAGGGAAGATAAATATTTATATATTATCTATGATGTGGAGACTCTGCTCCTTGCTCCAGACGCAAAGGGGGACCGCCGACATGAAGTTAATCTTGTCTGTGCATCCCACCGATGTCATGAATGTAAGGACACTGGTGCCTCATGCATGGTCTGCGGGGATCCTAACAACGGGGGTATTCGCGACTTTTCTTTCAAGACCATGGATGAGTTTATTGAATATGTATTGGAAGAACGGGACCAGTTTCGTCGTACGGTATGTTTAGCGCACAATGCGTCCCGTTATGACAGCATACTGGCGGCACGAACAGCGATAGAGGAGCAAGGACTGGGCAAGGAGGTTTATATGATTGCCCAAGGGAATAAAATCATTCAAATGTCGCTGCAAAAACGCATTGTCTTCCGTGACACCTATGCGTACATGGGTGTTAAACTAGCAAGTCTCCCGAAAACCCTTGGATTGGATACCAATTTACGAAAAGGTGAATTCCCGTACCTTTTCAACACGGTGGAAAACCAAAACTATTCGGGTCCAATTCCACCCTTCGCAATGTTTGACGCGGAGGGTCGAAGCCAAGAGGAGTACGATGCATTGAAGCAATGGCATAACGAGTGTAGTCAGGACGAAAACTACACCTTTGACATGCAGAAGGAGCTACTGGCCTACTGTAAAAACGACGTCGTCATTTTGTCTGCGGCGGTTAAAAAGTTCTCAAATATTATTGAAGAACGAACCGATGGAATTCAGTGTTTTATATCAAGCGCGACAATAGCTAGTCTAGCTATGCGTGTGTATCGCACTCTGTACATGCCGGAAGACACCATACCTGTAATCCCTCCATTAGGCTACCAGAAACGAGACCGCCAGAGCAAAAAAGCCCTTCAGTGGCTAACGCACATGTCCCGGGTGCACAACCGTGAAATTATACACGCAGCAAATGGAGGAGAGGTCCACGCGGGCCGGTATACATTAGACGGGTATGCAAAAGAAGGGTTGCAACACTTGCGTATGAATTCTTAGGTTGCCTATGGCATGGGTGCCCTCGTACGTACCCAAACCTTAGGCACGAACCCTTCGGAGAAGAGGAAAGTCTTGAACAACGTTTTACCCGATGGAATAATAAAAAATAGTACCTTCAAAGACTAGGGTTCAAGGTCATTGAAATATGGGAATGCACCTGGGACTAGTACGTGAAGCACGATAGTGCCATCCAGGAGTTTACCCGAACCGAGTGCGCTGACCTGGAGGCAGGCCTTGTACCCAAACACGCGTTCAAAGGTGGCAGAACAGAAGTATACCGAACCCTGTACACCTGTAACGATTCGGAGCGACTACGGTACCTAGATGTAACATCGCTGTACCTATGGGTTATGGCTCGCAAACCCCTGCCTGTGGGTCAACCAAAGGTGTACAGGAGTTGACCGAGTTGAAAGATTGCGAGGGATTATATGACTGTACCGTGGAACCCCCGACATCCCTCGCAATACCTGTTCTTCGCTATACGTGCAACGGCAAACTCATGTTTGGACTATGTCGCACGTGTATGGATGAACACAACAACGGGGAATGTGGGCATAACAAGGACCAACGGTGTTTTCGCGGGACGTTCTGCATCCCCGAATTAAAAAAAAACATATCCTGTGGATATAAACTCGATAAGATCCATGAGGTATGGGAATACGAAATGCAAGAAGGACTGTGTAAGGACTATGTGAATAACTACCTTACCATCAAACAGGAAGCAAGTGGCTTTCCCTCAGAGTGCGTTACAGAAAAACAAAAACGGGAATACATACATCAGTATGAAGCAAAAGAAGAACTGCAAATGAAGTACGAAAACGTTGAGTTGAATCCAGGTCTGAGGTGGATATCAAAAATATTTTTAAATTCACTTTTCGGCAAATTCGGGCAGCGAACCGATCTGCCTCGGACAAAAATAGTAGAAGACAGTCAGTCATTATTAAACTTGTTACTGGCTCCTCAATATGAGGTTAGAACCGTGGTCCGGGTCGGGGCTGAATCCCTTATTGTTACATACAAAGACGTGGAGAATGAAAACACGCCTCTCCCATTTTCCAACGTAACCCTATCTGCATTTATATCATCATGGGCACGTTTAAGACTGTATGAACTGATTGAGACTGTAGGCTACGTTAGAGTCCTGTACCTAGATACAGACTCAATCATGTTCATTGAAAAGAAAGGTGAAAGACCCTTGCTGACCACTGGAAATTATCTCGCTGAACTCACCGATGAAATACCTAGCGGGTGGGAAATGTTTCGGTTCATTGGGCTGGGACCAAAAAATTATGCGTACCTGATACGTAATTTGGCAACGGGGGAAGTCAAAGAAATATTGAAAATTCGCGGAATTAACATCAACTTTCGAACTCGTAAAGAAATTGACTTCCAACATTTTTATGATCTTATAACTAAAAAGACCGAACACAAAATTATATTTTCCCCAAATAATATCCGGAGAAAGCCAGGGCTTATCATCGTTTCGAGAAAGGAATACAAGACCCACAAAATGACAATAAGTAAACGGCGACTAGTTATACGAGACGTAACTGTAGCGGAGTATAAGACTCTACCCTATGGGTATAGACAAGACTAAATGACAGACCTGTGTGTGTGTGTGTGTGTAAGGTAATTTATTTGTATATATGTACATAGGTATGGATGGATACGAGTGTAGGTGGTCTTTTTCGTGAGCATGATGATATAAAAGGGAAATATACTATAGTAATCCGTTAGTAGCAAGCGACATGTTGCCACTACAACACCCAGCAACGGTCCTACTAGCAGACCCCTCGAGGGCTGGTAAGACCTGCTTTGTTAACAAATTACTCAAACATAAAGATAAAATGTTTACAGTAAAGTTCAATGAAATCGTTTGGTGCTACGGAGGGGCAGTACCAAACATCACCGTTCCCAATATTAAGTTCTACCATGGAATTCCAGAAATGGACACGTTTGACATTGAACGCAATTCACTAATAATTATTGATGATCTCATGAGTGAAACGAACCGAGACATTTCGAATCTTTTTACGAAATATGCACATCATAAAAGCTTAACGGTAATCTTTATTGTGCAAAACCTATTCCCAAAAGGAAAACATGCACGCGACATCTCGCTAAACGCACATTATCTCGTAGTGTTCAAAAACCCACGTGATAAATTACAAATCGAATACCTCGCAAGACAAATAATGCCTAGACACAGTAAGGGTGTTGTAGAAGTATTTGAAAAGCCACTGAAAAACCACATAGTTACCTCATGTTTGATTTAACGCAGCAAACACCAGATGCATTACGAATACGTACAAATATATTTCCAGATGAAACAATGCATGTCTACGCACATGTAAAACACATGCATACCCCCATTACGATCAGTTGCCATTAAGATGTCAAGCCTACAGCATTACCGGAGTGAGCTCCGTGCACTTTGCAAATGCAAAGGTAAGCAACGGAAACTGATCCGTCAAAAGGCATCGGGAGGACTCATACGTACCATTGCACAGGTGGCAAAAAACACAATAAATGGCAACATTCGCTTGTCTCCACGTCAGAAGCTACGTCTACGTCGGCACAAGAAGACGCTACGTACCATGTCCCTTGCAAAGAGCAGTATAAAACGCCGTCGACGACTACTTCTACAAAAAGGTGGTGCACTACTACCATTACTATTAGCACCAATCGTAAGTGCAGTAGCCGGAAGTCTCTTTAACCGATAGTATGGCATCGTCACAATTTCAAAAAATGATCCTGGTACCCGAACAGGCAACAGCACAAATGGTTTCCACCGTCAAATCGACGGAATCACATCAAGCACGTCTCGATCATGAAATGCAAAACATATTACAAAGGACTGATATTACACCCGAAGAAAAATGGAAAATGTATCAACAGGCTTTGCACAGGTACTTGCAACATACCCCACAGGCACATAATCCAATCGCATTACCCCTACTGGATTCGAACCCAAAGGCGGAAACAGCATCTTCAAATCCATTATTCCAGTTAATTCTTGATTCAGTTCCAAAAACACTAAGTCGCAGAACAGGAGTCTTATTAAACCTACTGCACGCATCCAATCGATTCAGTTGGGTTTCAACAGGTGCGGTCAGCATAGATCGAACCACTGTTCCAGGTTCCAATATTATTGATCTCGTTAATGAGGTGGTAAGAAAACGTGCACCCCGGCATCCCACTGGTATTCAGTCATTTAAGCAAGTTCTCCAGGATATTAATATTCCCAAAGAACTAATCAGTTTTCAGTTTGGGGCGGGTGCAGTGCACATTCGGAAAGTAGGGAAACTCACTGTTTTAAAAGCAAAAAAGGGAAAGGCGAGAACAGGGAAACGCAATACCGTACTCCGAAACTTTAAGTATTATAAAATGTAACCATGTCCTTATCCAAAGTGTATTATACCTATAACGATCCAGTATCTCTGGGAAGTATAGCAAAACTCAAACGAAAAACCGGTAGGCCCACACGATCCATTAAACAATGGTTAGCATCACAGGATGCATATACATTACATGCTCCCGTACGTAAAACCTTTCCACGGAAACAATATTATGTTAGTGGACCAAACGAATTACTACAGATGGATTTGGCGGATATGCAAAATGTGGCAAAGTACAATGATGGGTACAGATACATACTATGTTCCATCGATGTGTTTTCAAGGTATGCGACTTGTATTCCTGTAAAACGGGACCGGTCGTAGCGGAAGCCATTACATCCATTCTGAAAACGCTCAAACTACCGTTAGCACACTGTCAAACAGATCTAGGTACGGAATTTTACAACCAACACGTAAAACGTGTATTTGATAGGTATGAAGTCAATCATTACAGTGTAGATTCGGAAATGAAAGCTGCTCTTGTGGAGCGATTTATCCGCACACTCAAGGAAAAGATATACAAATACTTTACTGCGGAAAATACGTACCAGTACATTGATGTCCTGAACACACTAGTACAGAGTTATAATCACACAACACATTCCACAATTAAAATGGCACCAAGTCAGGTTAATGACGCAAATGTCAATCGGGTATGGCTTACACTCTACGGTACCAAACAAAAACGGAAACCCGTATGTACGTTGCAGTCAGGCGAGTACGTACGTGTTAGCAAATACAAACATAATCTCGAAAAGGGCTACCTACCCAAATGGTCACGCGAAATCTTTATTGTGGATAAATGCAATAAAGGTATACCCGTAACATATAAAATCAAAGACTGGAACGGTGATCCCATCAAGGGACGGTTCTATACCCAGGAACTGCGACAGGTGCTTGTAGGAAAGCAAACAACGTACCTTATCGAAAAAGTGTTAAAACGAAGGAAGGGGTGGGTCTATGTGAAATGGTTAGGGTATCCGTCTAGTATGAATAGCTGGGTACGTAGACAAACTGTTCAGTCAGCGGCATGACGTCCGCCACACAGGCAGATGAGTTTTATGTAACACTACCATCCAACGCTAGTGCGCATGTATTTAATAATAATACCACAGCGTCCTATACAACCAGACTCGTACAGCCCATACATCTCACGGGCAATTGGGTGGCTGGCTTAGCCAGTGCACGTATACCATGGAGTTTTTATAATCTCCCCCATGACGAGGAAATCATTATTCAAACACAAGGTAAAAAGAGAACGCAATATAATATTAAAATTCCACCCGGGTACTATGATTCAGTGCCAACATTGCTGGAAAGTATTCCACAAACACTCAAGGCTCAAGAGCGGGAACAGGCACTAAAGGAGGCAAAGGAAAAGGAGGATGAAAAGGAACGTCTGCGCGTAGTCCTGGAGGGGTTACTCAAGGTCACTGTATTGAACAAACAACTCGAAGCGGAACTTGGGTCCGTTGATGAGCATGACCTAGATAATGTTGGTGATGATCCACGCAGTTCTGATGTGGATATTGGAAATGCCATTGATGATCCACGCATGTTGCACTATGATTTTACACGGAATCGGGTATACATTACACATAGACGTTATCCTAAGCAACATTATGTCATTGGCATGACCCCAGGACTTCAAAACCTGCTTGGCTTCAGTCAGAATCCGAACGTTCAAAACCATAGCATACACTATTTCCCGCATAGTCGTCGTAAGCGACCAATGATCATCACGATTGCTGCCCCGTATCAATGCAATCTCGATGCTAATATCCCCTCTGAAATTAACGTATGTCTGGATATCGTTAAGCCACAGCCATATATGGGTACGCTCATTCGTAAAATCAGCGTGCACGCGTACCAGTACGGGCAAATACAGGCGTATACGTATAATTGTCCACAATACGTAAAGGTGGAAAAAAAATTTCGATACGCTCCACGTAGACTTAAAAGATGAACGCGGGCAAAACATGCCGTTCCAATTTGGAACGTCAAGCATTACGCTACACTTTAAACGTTACCATGATATCTGAAAGTACAGAAGATAGTTTCTACATTACACTAAGTTCCAACGCAAGTACACAAACGTATAGCCACAATGCACCAACGCATTTTCGAAACATCTTCACCCATCACATACACCTGAATGATCCGGCATGGTCGGTCGGACTGAGCGAGCTACATATACCACTTACGTGTCAAAATGTTATCAATGGGGAAAATATTTACTGGTTCGATATAAAGGATGGTACCAAGGTAAAACACCGTATTACCCCCGGATACTATACCTCCATCCAACATTTACTGGATGAAATGAATACCATTACACCATGGATTCAATTTTCCTATTCCAATACGGTCCAGGTCACAGCAACAGATAATATACAGGCAATCCGTTTATCACCCATGTTGGCATTGCAATTAGGATTCGAACCTACCGTAAACATTTTAAAGGCAGGTACCATACAGAAACAACCCTATCTGAGTATTGGGTATCCGCAACAGGTGTTTGTGTATACGGACCTGATTCAGCCACAATACGTTGGCGATACAAAAGCACCATTACTACGTATTGTTGCTATGAACGATATAAACCATGGTAAAGTACAAACCATTACATTCGAAAACGTACATTATTTTCCACTAGCAAAACTATGTTTCGATACCATCGAAATCCTACTAAAAG
>JAGDQP010035174.1:0-19720 GCA_022664845.1 Lepisma saccharinum
CTTCAGTTGTAGATTATATACACACATTAGAAAAGTAATTGTAATTAAAAGCAAGGATCTACAGTAAATGAGAGAAGTCGAAATCGAAACTTGCACAAGCACATCATGCAATCTGATGTAGATAATTGAACAGCCTATAGGAAACATTCTTCTCAAACATGACTTTAAGTGTATTAGAATGCTAAAATATTTGTCGTTTCCATGGTAACGATAGTCATTTAGTAAACATATATATTCTAGTATGTTGAAGTGATGACTGATTCAATTCCAGCCAAACACGACCTAACGACTTTAGCCACAGGGTAATGTCAAAACATTTACTGTTTTTATAGCAAGCAGACTCAATTGAGAACTTGAAATGGAAAACCATGTAAGTGCCACAAATCCAAAAATCTCGTTTTCGATGTTAAAATGTTTGAATTGCCAAACCTAACAACACGTAAAAATCCAGAAGTTTCCAGACCATTGCAAATAGTTGAAAATCACAACGGAAGATGTAGTTACGTGTGTTCAAGACGGAGAAACCTTCCGTTTTCATCTCCCCTGTAAAATTTCGTTTGTGGCACTTACATGATTTTCCATTTCAAGTCCTCAATTATTAAACAGTTCATCGAACATACATCTGGTTTCAAGCAAACTTCGCATAATGACGTAAGAAAATATCCTTAAGGCTTTAATTGTATTAGAACGTTTAAGCATTTATAAGCTCCTTATAAGCATTTCTTCAAATCGTAATATTCCTTCGAAGTTTCTGGATCGATTATGACAAGTTTTCACACATTGGTAGCGCTGGCATTGGAGAAAGATTAACAGGTTTCTGATTGGTTATGGTCTCCATGATAATAGTATTTGAACAAAAACACATTTTCAAGCCTTACGTAGAAACCACTCGACCTTTGGACACTTACTATACATTATTGGGTTGAAATCAAAATTATTGATTGAGTTGTTACTAACGTCCTAAACGAGCCAGTGAGCTTTTAAGGACGAGACTTACAGTTTATTTGGTAAAGTGAACTTGAAATCAGTCTGTTCAATAGCCTTCAGCGGAAATTGCACCCATGATCAAGAACGCAGAAAGTGAGCGCGCTAAACTCTCTGCTACTCCGAGGGAAAGACGATAATTCTGATGGTTGTTTTACTTCAACTTGGGAATTATTATCTACTCTTCATGACTATAAGTTTGTCAGGAAATAATGTAGTCCCATTTTTTCGAATGATGGATGCGGGGTTGCCCATTAACGAAATGATTTGTTTTAGTATTGGACGCTATTAGTTACAACTTAGAATTTGCATTTTTAAAACCACAAGGAATCTATGGCTCAGGCCGAGATAGGGTAGGGAGAAGGAAGCGGGAAGGAGTCGGACCAGTCTAAGCTGAAGATGCTATCAGGGCATTTACCTGGTATGACTGAAGAAGAAAAAACTGTTAAAAGCTTAGTAAGGATGGTCGACCACTGGTTTCGAATCCAGGACCTTCGGAATGATTACAAAGTAGAATTCCATGAAAGAATCAGACAACCGAAGAATAGCAATAAACATATAATCTTGTTTAGTACACATATTCGAAACATCACAATGATGATTTAAATTATTTTGAGTTAAACAGTATATCCATTACTGGACAATCCAGGTTTTTCCGTGTCCATCACTGGTACAAAAATAATGTTAGACAAAAAACGTGATTTAGTCTCAAATAGTGTATGTTGATGAAAGTAATGGGTAGAAATCACTCGAAGAAGGAATGGGGAACGTCTAGCATTCTCATTTGATCAATACATTCGAACTGCATTTGCAGTCAAAATTATAACGGTGAAAAGTGTCCTTAAAGTGTCCATTACTGGTGCGTTTACCGTATCTTTTACCGGATGGGGATGATGTGCTAAAAACGGAACTTACATTTGAAACGTATTCCGAGCCACTACATTCAGTCTTATTACCGGGAATCGAATCCTAAACCTCTTGATTACAAGGTCGAACACACACACACACAAACTAATAATCCGCAACTACGATTAAATCTGATAAAGTATCACCTAGTTTTAACTATTTAGCTTCTACCTTCCTACTAAGTACGTTCTTCTTCTCCAAGTCAGAGGAGTAATTAATTAAGCATGTTTTAAGTATGGGATAAAACTGAAAACTTAAACTTTATTTTTATATGTTGGGCCAATCTACTTTTTATATGGGCCAGTCTACCATGCCAATTCACTTTTTTTTTTCAAAATAATTCAAACTAATATTTCATTTATACATATACAAAAGAACCAAATCTATAACACGTGTTAACATGTAGAATTTCCAAATTACTTAAAAAAAAATAATAAAAAAAAGTTCTTGGGCACGTTGAGCAAAATCACTTGTAACACTATTTCACTTGATCTACTCAAGTTCTATCAGATAAGTTGAAAGACAAAGGCGAAAATTATCATAGGTAGAAATCACAGGAAAGTTAAAGGAAGACGTGATGAAAACTTGATAGGATCCATACAATTTTGTAACAATAGTTTTTATTTAATTTACTTTATATTTTACGAAAGTCATGCTTAATGGAGCGGTTAATGCTTTCGATGAGAGCCGTCTTCGGTTCAATCTCCGGTCAATTTCAGAGTTAACTCATTGGAAACTGGAGAGCTACTTGAATTCAAAAGTGGCGGACTTCGTTTTAGGTAGACAGGTAAAATTGACATTAGGGAGCCTTTGCGTTGACCACGTGATATCTTCTTTAAAAGAAAGGCCACCTGACAGATCAAGACCCTATTTTAACTATCAAGTCAAAGGGTTTATTGAGCTGTATATGCACAAAGCCCGTCACGAGTCTGAGGAATGACATCTTTCGGGGAGTCTTCCTCCGATGGAAAGAGAAAAAATAGCGGCTAGGAGGATCTTAGTCTAGGTATTATCCTGTTATTCGCCTTTTGAGACTGAGGTAAATCCCAGCAGGATTAAGGACGACAGGAATAGAACATTTCACTACTTAGGAATCATAGGAAGGTTAAAGAAAGATTGAGCTATGGCTGACGCTTAGTGAGAACTAGTAGCATGTGGACACCAGACGATGTGTTAATAAATGAGGATCCTCAGACTTCAGAATAGTAAGTCATTCCCTAATATTCAGTGCACTTTAATAATAGATGTACTGGTAAGTTTAATAAACTTTTAAGACAGTAACTTGTGTTTGTTTCTCAAAATTTTGACTAACTTGTAATGCCCTAATGTAAATTGGCTATCACATGCTGTATCTACGATATGTATTTTAAATACATCTTTTTAACCATTGGATGACCAGACGTTTCTCACCAAATAAAATACACAATAAAAACACAATGTCCAAGAATATTTTCGCGTTACGATACGAAACCTTCATCAGTAACTTAAAACGAAGGCGATATGAAAAAAAAAAAAAAAAAATGAAGAATTTATGAAGTGTCTGTATATGAGAGCGCGCACCATGCGATCTAGCCGTGGATCTAGATATATCCTAGCTTTCAGTAGCAATCAGTTATTTATATACATCCTAGCAATTGTTAAATAAATATGGACATATACAAATATATTTTGAAAGAACAAAGAAGAAAGAGTGTTGTCCCAGGCGGGACTCGAACCCGGGACTTTTACTCAAAATGCCGACGTCTTAACCGGTCGTCCACGAAGGCGACCTGGCAAACTTCGCTGTCGAACGTGCATTTAGAGTGTATGTGTTACGTAAGAAGCTCAGTCACGTGACTTATTTTTGGTTATGTTCTACCATTGAAAAATAAATCTGAAAAAATTCATGGTTATAGAACCACTATAAATATATAACATATTTTTTTTTCGAGCCAACTGTTGTCTTAATTTTTTTTTTTAAATCAAGGTTCACATTTTCTAATCTCGATAAAAAATTTGAATTTTGCGCCAACATAAATGAAACAATTACCACCTTGTAGAGCTTGAAAAAAATCTTCAATTTTAAAAAAAAGAAGGTCATCGTAGGTTCACATACGACGGAGATATCGCTAAACTACCAACAAACACAGTTTAATTTGTTTTAAGGTTAACTTAGCATCTTTTGAGTTGAAATTTGATAGCGAGCCATCATTTTTGATGCTGAATATGGTAGTATTTTTTTTATAACGATTCCTTCCAAGTCATTTTTCAGCATCTTACCCTGCTAGACCCTTTGTTATCAATAAAATAAACTGTATAGCCACATCCCAGGGTCTCTCTACTAAATCTGCCCATGCGCACACCGTGTTTGTCCACCACAAAGCGCACATGGCATGAGCAGGGTTCGATCCAACGTTTACATAAAAGTAGGGAGCTATACTATACATGGGTTTGTCGAATAAGCTTCTTGTGTAGCGTTACACAAAATATTTACTTACTTCCTGATGCGCGAAAACATGGTTTCAAGTCCGTGGGGGATTATTGAAGAGAGTGGTTCGGAACATACTTTAACCAAAACTATACGTCCCGTCGTAAGGAGCGCAGCCGTTCGTTTATTCGTTCGTAACAATTATTATTGACAACGTTTAGAAACAGGTTGTCTTTGCGTACTGTCTTTGTTCTCTTCTTTATTATATAAACATTTGCAAATAAATTCAACCATAATTTGTCTTATTAAATGTAAACGCCAATTACAATTGGTAGAAAACGAAAATTTAACGTTCCGACGCAGCTGGAAAAAGTAAAAAAAAAAAAAAAATGTTGGAAGATATGGGGTTCGATCCCATACTCATGAGCATCAAAAGTATAATAACCAAGAGCCTGAAAGTCTTTGGCCATGAAAGCTACGCTGGACAGTATTGAATGTAGGCAAGTTCTATACCGCTAACATTATAGCAAGTTTTTTTATTCCACAGAAGTTGAAAATGTGGAAGTAATCTTGATGCTAGGCGACTTCAGTCAGTAAGTCCGTTCCGAAAATTTACAAAGAGCTACACTTTCGCGTAATATAGACATATGATGACGAATCAAATTCAATCCTGAGGCACTTGCTGGAGTAGGAACCCTTATGGTTGTAGGTTCGAATCGCCTGCAAGCGATGATCTTTTTTTCTGTCAAAAGTAAAAATTTGTGTTACGTAAAACTTGTCATATTGCACGAAGTGTAGTAGAACTTTAAATTGAAGTTTTAGCTTCTCCATTTGCTAGTGACATTTTTTTTATGGTGATGTTAGCTTCGTTTAGCCTGGTTTACGTTAAAATAAAAGACAATAAATGATTGTATCTTAATGTGACAATACTTACCCTAAACTGAATTTGATCCTAAAACTGCCAAAATATATTCTTTTTATAATTCGACATGGCAAAAAGAACATGCATACACATGTGTTTATTTACTACACAATACACACAATTTTTTAAAAACAATTCATGGCTTTTGTCTTTATTTAGTGGGCAAGATGGAGTAGAGGAAACGTGCTGGACTTTTCAATTCTAGAGCAAGCCAACATAGATTCAAACCCTGTTCAATCCAAAGTTCTTTTACAAAGCGATTGTGAAGAATCTAATCATAAATTCTCACACAACACGGAGAATCCTTCAGACTGTGGAATGAAACACCTGAGTCACTATAGAGAGCAAGACAATTTGCGAATGTCGGTTGGAAACGTCCAAATAAAGCATCTGGGGGCTACCAGAAAAGTTAAGACCAATTCATTGATCTGAAATATCCACTTTTCATGTTATTATTCTGAGAAAGAAACACTAGACGATTTGTTAAGCACGTTTTGGATAGAGTCATCTGTGAAGTATCGCTATCATGCTAGACTTCCAATTAGGAAACCTCGGTTCGATTCCCCACCAGTCAGTTTCTTTTTCACATAAACTGAAGTATTCAAACAGAAATTCTTCTCCGGTTTGAAGAACTTCGAAGCATCACTGGTGAGAATCCGAGTAAACAGTGTGTGTTCTTTAGCATAATGATAATGTCGTTTTCATGTGTTTCATGGTCCTTCTCTCTTCCTATCTTTCTTGATGTATTGTTATCGTGTCATCGCTGCTTCTTTCTCTTCTTTTTCTTCTCTCTCTCTATTCATGTTATTTTTCTCTTACATTACACACTCTCTCTCTTTTTGTGCGTACTCCAGAGCCAAATCCGAGCCACTTTCGATGACCCGGTGACAGGGTCTGACCCAAACATAAGTGACACGGTAATCCGATTGACCCGGTCTGGAAAATCTATTTAACTCGGAATTTCGGCGTCGTATTTTTCGTGTTCTCGGGGTAACATCTCCGATCATGGTCACCCATGCAAGAAACACTGTTCAATCGCAACGAAATGATTAAAATGTCTCCTTCAACTTCCGGGTTATGAGATCTAAATCGAATCACTGGGTCAGAATGGGTTCAAACCTAATCCCTATAACATAGTCCAATACTTGACCAACATCTCCTAACAGCCGGTGACCCGTTTCAGCTCTGCCGTGTTCATTCCATCTGTGCTAATTGTTATAAACACAAGTTCATTAGTGTTGTAATTATTAGAACGTTTTCTTCGCAATAGTTGGAATATAGAGTGGCGTGTTCGAAACAGATAATTTTTAAGATATTATTAGCAGAAAATCCCCCCCGTTTGTGGCTATTTCAAGAGAAGAATTCATTTTATATTAGTTTGGCACAAAATTCGTTTCCATCCTATAATTTATCAAGATACTATTAAGTGTGTTTCTTTTTTCACGTTTGAAATGTGGAATATGTAAGGTCTTCTATGCCTATAAGGAACATGCTAATTTTGCTTTTGAACATTTGTAACTTTTCATTTTGATTCAATTTGGATATAACATTGGCTCTTCCTGATAGAAATTAAGCCGAAAAATTATAATTCATTCATTTTCTTTTTATGTTCAACTTTCATTAGTAGTCTGGAATGGAAGGTATGGCCTACGCTATCTACTGGGTTGGTTACAATCAGTGATTTCGCCAGACTCCGGCCCCTGGAAAGGGTTTCAGTTCAAAATTCTCGAGATAACCACCTCCCTTTAACTTTTTCGCGATCAAAATTTGATAGAAACCGTGCAAAGCTCTACGAACACCCTCCCAATTGTGACTTTACCCTCTCTCCCCAATCTGAAAATCCTGGCGGAATCCCTAATTACAATGTATTCCGAACCAGTACGTTCAATGAGCTGCACCGAATATGCAACCGAACTCTGTGCAAACAAAGCATGTGTATTACACGTTTGACATTATCCTAGATGAGTCTCAAAACTGCAGTTTCACTGGAAATCATGAGTATTTAATCTGACCACCAAGTTTGGTCTCCATTTTGAAAGTGACTTAATGAATTTTTCAAACACTCGTCTATATATTCGAATAGCCCTGAAAAAATATAAAATCCAAAAGTCACTTCTATCTTGCTGTTGGGTTTGTGGGAACTGACCTTTATAATCTTAGGTTCTTTTTTGCTACGTTTAAATTCC
Source organism: Lepisma saccharinum (assembly GCA_022664845.1). Classification (NCBI taxonomy): domain Eukaryota; kingdom Metazoa; phylum Arthropoda; class Insecta; order Zygentoma; family Lepismatidae; genus Lepisma; species Lepisma saccharinum. The sequence continues at coordinate 7,406 of JAGDQP010035174.1, forward strand.
ATATTTTTTATCTGCTCCCTCTTCTCTCTCCCCTGTTCTCTCTCATTTCACTGCCTCTGTCTAACAGACATTCATCGGATTTAATTTTTCATTGTGTGTGTTTAAGTTACTCCAGCGGCGACTATTCGGGTGAAGTTGGTGAAGCTGTACTTCACCTATTATTTTATTTCTGTATTCATTAAAATAAGAAAATACAAGTTTCAAATTACTGAAATATATATAATAAAATTCCAGAACAACACCAACTCGCTTTATTATAGTTTTGCCTACAAGTAATTCCCAATTCTGACGCTATAAGGCGCTATAAGTCTTGGAAAGTAGGCTCCTTTGATTTCTCAGCAAAAGGAAGGAAGGAAGGAAAGGGAGCATTTAGGACTGGCCCTAGCTATTTACTTTTCTATTGTTCTTGAGCGGAAGTGAGGTCCACTATTTGTGGCAGAAGGTGTACTTCTCGGTCAGGCCATCCTGATCAATCAGAAGCGGACTGGAGCTTAGAGCTAGCAGAGACCTACTCCTTTCTTTCCTGCTCTGTGGCGCCTGTGAAGTTCTTTCACTGCTCTTTCCAAATGAGATTCTCTGCCCAGTGCATAGTGAGATACTGGAATTGTTTTCTCTACATCCCACTATAACATTACTTTGAATGGTTGCGACACGGCTGGAAACTACATGATAATTACCACGGTCGTCATTAAATTTCATTGCCTGTACGATGTATAATCCAGGTTTTATTACTAGAAAATATACGCTATATTGGATGCTTAGCATCTTAGCTAAAGTATGTACTATTTTAAAACCAACTAAGTTTATATATCATCACGCTTTTAAGATAAAGAGAAAGGAAAAAATTCAAACGCATGTTGTGGACGAACTAGAAAAGTTTCAACGTAAATATAACTATACAGTCGCTGTAGTCTTCTCACTCAGTGTTGGAATGCAGAGAATTCAGGAGGTGTGTGGGGGTGGGGTAGGAATTGCTCTAAAAGAGGAACTTTACTTTCAAGAAAAATATTTTATCTTTCGCTATGGCTCATAACAATCTCCCTGGAGAATTTTGAGCTCCAATGGGGTTCTCTCTCGTCCCGCCCCCTAGATTCATCATTAGTACCGTCAGATGTAATTTTTATACACGTATCTCGGATTGGGCCTATGTCGAAGACAAGTACTCACCTTTGGCGCTAGGGATCCTCGGATCGATCCCTGCTCATGCCATGTGGGCTTTGTGGTGGACAAACAGTGTGCGTGGGTTTTCTCGGAGTGCTTCCGTTTCCTCCCACTTTCTTCATTCCACCAATTTATCCCCATCATCATCCATACGGCCGGAACCATAGTTGCCTAAAAACCTTAAATAGAATTTAAAAAATCGAAGCCAAGTATGGGAGTTAATCTGTCCATCAAATGTTAAAGCCACAAATTTCCACTTAACTGGAGAAAGAAAAATATATCCTCGTCATAATCCGGAATATATAAAATTTGATAAGTGACGTAAATATTTATATTAAGTTTATATTAGTGACATAAATATTTATATTTATAAAGCTTTATATTAATTGGTCACATCTTCACTATTAGGTTTTGAAGACTGTTTGAAGATATTGTCGGTGATAAAACGATCGTGTAAGTTTATATTGCAGATACATGCATTGATTGAAGAAAAATTTAATATTAATACCTATTCAATGCATAAAGTAAAAACAGCAAAATAAGTTTACTAGGTAGAGATACGCTCAAGTAGGTACTGACAAAACCCTCCAGTAGGCTACATAAAATAAAAAAAAAATATCAATATAGTAATTTACATTGAATCGCAGAAAACAAAATGCTCCTACCCCAATAGCCCTTTCGGTCGAAATACAACGGTCATTTAGCAGATATGGCATCTTGTTGAGCGGGGATACTAAACCCAGTGTTCGATTTGCCAGAGAGATTTTCCCTGGTGCGTGAGGATTTCATCCCCAGTAGTTGATTCCGAATACTATCCCAACCAGGGATAAAATGTTTATATTTCTACCCAAACAGATAGTAGGTTGAAAGTTACAAGCAAATACTAGTTTCATAATAGATCGAACACTGCCTAAACCATTACCATGAAGCATAATACAGATTAAACTGTTTACAATCACAGTTAATGTGGTCTAGTGACACAGATATCAGTAATTGTTTAGGACAGATATTTAAGCAGATTATGAGGTAACGGAATTAGCAGTAAAGGCTTGTATAAAAAGGTATGAAACTGAACCTGCAGGTTTAACGTGAATAGAGAAATATATTTATTTTGTAGATTTGTACCTAATAAATATGGGAGCAACTATTAGTTCATTAACCTGACGCCGGCTGCGGTAGTCGACTGGCTTGAGGGAGAAGGGTTCAGTTCACGGAGTGTCGGGAACGTGTCCCGGGTTGCGTTTGTGGAAATTTAAACTTAACTGCTTGTATTTCATTGAGACAAGCCGAAGTAATTAGTACTAAAATGATATAAAAGGGAAGTTTACGAAACGTCCTTGTATCCGATTGAGTTTCTGTCTACTATTTCCTTCATTCTGCTCATGGAACCAAGGCTTTATGGACAAATCATTTCTCCGAATTTTGTTGTAGGCATTCTCAGAATACCGTGTTTAAGAAAACATGCCAATGCACTCAATCTTAAGGGAGGTGTGAAAAAGGCTAAAAAAAATTGAAGGTTTTGATGTGGAACCGAAGAGAAATTAGGATACCAATATGTAGTCTAGTTTTGGGCGTTTTTCTCTTCATGTGGAGCTCTGAATAAGTGCTATATTATTATAAAAGCAAACCATACATTCGTAGTAAGTATGGTTCTCTTTTATAGTAATATAATTGCATGATATACAGTACGTCGTGAGAATACGAAGCAAGATTTTAAAAACTTTTTGAAGCAATGTTTTAAAAAGAGTGCTCAAGTTGATTTGTGGGGTTACATTTTAATTTGAATATTTAAGGCCTTTAAGAAATGTCTTTTCTGGCTCTGGCCGAATGGATAATGATGCTAGAATCGGTGGAATGAAGAAAACGGGACAGCCCGACTGCCCGAAAAATCCACGCACAGGACCTTTGGCCTAATGTCTCTTTGGCACGAACCGGGGACCCCAAGCACCAGAAGTCCCGTGGAGTTTCACAGTTTGAAAAATTACTTAATTAGAAATTCAAGAAAAGGATTAGTTCGATTTCAGTCATAAATGCACTTAGCACACACAACCATGTGAAGGTTTGGTCATTTCGAAAAGAAATAGCAAACTAACTGAAACGGTGGAAGGTAGAAAACCAGTATTAAGGAGAACAATATGAAATAATAATTGCATGGTGTATTGGGGGAGGGGCAGGGGCGGATTTCGGTTTCATTTCTTGGCCTGGCCCACTGCTCCGAAGGGGTACATTTTTGGGGCAGTATAACGGGTCATTGGAGGATAATAATAAGACAATAATAATTATTATTATGCTTTGTTCCGCTATGCGTTTGGAAACTTTTGACCTACCCCGGCGAGGCCAGTACAGGGCCGAAATCCAACCCTGCGCCTTTTAGCTTCTCCACAAATTAAGCTCTCATTCTAACAGACATTGAAGATCACTTACATATATAAGTAGCTTACTCTTCGTATCTTGTTTTTCATATCTGCCAATGGACTAGACACTAGAAGTTCAATTATTTCCTGCTGAGAAAAAAGCTCAACAAGGAATTAAATTTAGACTCCGCTTGGAACAGACTTTACCCGAAGAGGCGATGTGACCGAAATAGAAAGAAGTTACAAAACTATGCCAATATGGTTATAATGATTTTCTATCAAACTAAATTTCTCGTAAGACAAGTATTTTTACACTTACGCGATTTCTTTTTAGTTGTAACTGATAAGATTTTTCCATTGCATATTGTTCCATATTTTTTTTTTTTTATAATCACTTCGAGGACCACTCTGCTGGAAATAAATTTGTGCAGGAGCATTTTGTTTCATCTTCTCGTGTAAAATTTGAGGTTACGACTTCCCTTTCGTTATATACAGGGTGTTGCAAAATAATACAAACAAAACTGTTTCACGAGATTCCTGACATAAAAATTAAAAATGATAAATGCTTGATTTCAGCCATATAGACTTCTAAAAGCGTGCGAAAATGAGCTCTAAAGCTTGATATTTCCAATACCACTAACAGAAGAATTGAGGCGTCATGGTACCCTACAATACCTCAAACCTACGGTTGATATGTTTCAAAAGTGAAAATTCGGGACGCTACCAATTTACGAAACTCTTTGAAATGTGCAAAAATAAAAAAAGTTAAATACTTTAATTTACTTCCTTGTGTAAAAAGAAAACTATGTCAATTTTATGTCCAACATTCCCTAACCTAATGCCGCTCAGACTGTGTCGAGGAAAGAGAGCGCAAAATGTTCACTATTGTTGTCGGAAGCGTACCACAAAAAGAGGCTTTATTAGTCTTGTATTTAGCAACATACTTTAGCTCTTCCTTCTTGTGAAAAAAAAAATATATTTAAGACCAATAAATAATTTTGAATGAACTCTGAATGGTGGAATATGAAGGGGAAAAAATGTGCCTTCTTTTCCATTTGAAACTCATCCCTCCTGCCCTAAACTGCCTTTGGCAATGGGAGAAGCACTGTATTATGACACTGACTAGGTTGTGTTTTTCGGGAGAAAATTCAGTTTGGTTTGTTCATACAACTTCCTTTCTTTCCATTCATTTCCAGTCTGGGTAAACGCTCTTCAACTTCTGCAACCACCACCTTACGCGGGCATAAAATTCTATGTACACCACAGTGCTAGCAGCATTTTGTCCTGTTATCTCTCTCTCTTTCTCTCACAATCTTATCACTCACATCTTCTCTTTTTCCTGGTTCAGAGGGTATATTTGAAAGGCGACGATTGGCAATGTATTGCAAAATTAATCGCTTCCATGGAGAGGCCGGGAGAGGGCAAAAGAAGTTAGTGAACGTCGAAGGAACCTCCGAAGACCGAATTGTCATTTTCTTTCAGCGAGTTTATGATAATAAAAGTGAAGACATTTTACAGAGACCTCTTTGTTTTGTACCGGGATTACAGATGTTGGCTGTTTGACCAGGGTGCAAAATTCTTCCAGCTTCTGCGAGATTGAATGCACGTGTGGTTCCAACCATCGTTCCCAAACACTAAACTGAAAAGTATAATAAACTTTCCCTTTCATTATGAATGTGAAATTTTCAAATTTATTTTTAATCGTCACTAATTGAGCATATACGGATAAGTGGAATGTTATGGATCATTCGTGTAATAAATTCATTTCTTACAAGTATGAAAACACTATTTGAAATATTACACTCCCAAAAGAGGGGGTGTTTGCAATAATGCATCAGGGGTGTTAGGGCCTTAGGGGTGTGTGGATAAATCACTGGTTTAAATTGCATGTGCGAGATGATAATAGGACAAGGTTTCTTGCAAGAGGGGCCGAAAATTCTAGTTACACCACTCGTAATTGCATATGGAACATAATTTGAAACAGGAATGGACTGGTAAACAAAGGGCCCTCTTTACCCGGGCAACGAAAGAGCTCTAGTGATAGTGGGTGTTGTGGAGCGTGGGTTCCAAATACACCTTTGAAGGGCCTTCAATACCGTTCATAGTAGTGGGTCCCCCATAACTTGTAAAGGCCTTTAAGATACTGATCAGGGGCCTGTTGCACGAAAGTACTTGTCAATTTTTCACTCTTCGGTTTCCATTCCCAGAGGACTGTCACAAGACCGCCAACCTTCCACCACAATATTTATATGTACAGTCGTTTGGTTGCCTAGTTTTGGGAGTCAAAAGTTTACTAACAATTGAATATTGCCTAGTATAATCACGCTCCTTGCACAAAATGAAAGAACAGTAACTGAATGAGAATCAAGGGTTTGTGGCGAAAGGTAAGCGCTCTCCGGAAATGCAAAATGAAGAGTGAAAAGTTGGCAAGTACTTTCGTGAAACAGGCCGCAGGTCTCAAAATACAAAGTCTTAATAACGTAAATATTGCGCCTTAAAAGAGTATGAATGTATTAACGCCTTGCACATTTTTCATTAAACATTACAGGCCCCTTTCTAGCGATTTGTAATGGCCCTACAGACACAGTGGGCCTGCTGAGATTATAGCACTAACACTACCTCAAGGTATAAGTCTTGTGTGTGATAATTGCTAATTTTAGACCCCCGGCAAGATCGTAACGCCACAAGTAGTAGCAAAAGTGGAGCAAGTGGTCTTCTTTATTGTGTAACATTACGCTTCCAAGACAAAAGGACCGGCGGAGACACTTCGAAATTTCCGCGTTTCCGGACGGGTCATTCAGCACCCGGTTTCAAATTTCCTGGAGCCTTCAAAAGTACCTTCGGAGCTGTACAACTGTTCTACGGAGAGGTTTATCTGCAAGAACCCCTGAGAAAACACAAAGCTAGCGGACATGACAATGCTTGTGAGAATTTTGGCACTGTCGGGGGCTAGCCTACGTATTAATATCTTACTTTAACATTCAGATAATACATTATTTAAATTTTAGTTCGACCGAATCTATAAAATAGTTTTTGTTTATCCACAGAACAAAACTGGGTTTAACAGACTACAGCGGGATTTAGCCTGGCCCGGCCAGGCCTCTGAAAACTTTTGACCTGGCCCAGCCGGGCCGGGCCAGGCCTGAAATCCAAACCTGTAAATAAGTAAGTAGAGAAAACGAAGGATACTTTTGGCGCTGGCTGTGTCAAAGGTATTGTACGAAGACTCTTTTGGCCTTTATGTAACCCCTAGAGAATTTTTGCCAGTGTCAAAAAGCATTGTCACGTGCATGTTCGTATGAGAAATTAGTTTTGTCGATTTTCCGGATACTATTCCATTATTTTTCAGTATCAAAATTTACTTTGAATATATCTGATTTCATTAAATTTTCTACAGATAGGTTTCCTTTGTTACATTGTTTTCTTTGGTTCACAATGGTTCGTGGTATCCTCAAATATTGCAATATTAATTTATCTCATTTCCCGACGTCATCATAGAGTGATGAAATTGTGCACAGCGACGTAAGTCGGGTGACAGTACAAGATTCCATTGTTACTTTCATATATTTTTTTATATATTTATATATTTTAAAAGCATAATATATGTATGTAATTAATACGGGCCATATACAGTATACTAGCCTGCAACGCTAAAGAGTTTGATGGGTTCCAGAACCCTTTAGGACTTGGGCCACAAGTCATTAGCTTGAGAGAAATTACCGGATTGCAAATTAACTGAAAAAATTTTAAAAAAAATTAAATACATACTGTTTTTAAACAATTCGTACTAAAAATAAAACATATTTTATTTATGCATGATAAAAAGAAAAGTATGGGGCTCGCAAATTGAAGAATTTATAAAGTGACTTTATATGAGAGCGTACCTCATGCTTTTCGTTTTAATCATGCATAAATATTTTTTTTTTCTTTTAGTACGAATTGTTTAAGAAAAGTATGTCTTTAAAAAGTGTTTTTTTTAAATATTTTTTATAGGCTAGCTTTAGATTCCAAATCAACATCAAGAACAGCAAGGTGTTAGTTCTTCGTATTGTAAAATTACTTACGAATAATATTGGTCTCACTGTTAGTTTTTCATCTCTTAGCCTACCTTAATTGTTTTCATATATATATATATATATATATATATATGTATGTATATATATTTTCATAGAGGATGATTATGTAAATGTCTCTTCCTTGATACATTCCACTAATATACGAATTTTTACAGACATTACCTAGCACTTTCTGGATATTTTCCAACTCTCAATACATATGATCATGTCGTGGGGGTGGCACGAATCATTATACTGTTTGAAGTTTCTGCAATATTTTATGTATATCGCATGTAATGAAAGATTCCCAATTTGCTTTGAAAAAATCATGTCAGTCTATTCTTGAATTAGGGCCCCTATTTGTTTTTGTGTTTGCTCTTTCACGACTATTTTACTGATGAATCAAAATTGCAGTCTTACTTCAGCGTTATCCCATCATAAAATCCCCTTTTCATTTGTAATTCACATAGGTAGCCCCGCTTAGACAATTATTTAGTATTTGAAAGGAGTTGGCTAAAAAGAAATTGTTATCTTCGTAATTGAGAGGTTTGAGGTTCGGCTAGGGGTCTTGACTATGCTGACTGAAGTTTTTTCATACCTGGATATTATCATCAACTACATTCAGATGGCTTTAGAATCTCTATCTTTCACCTGATGAGAAACTCTCACCTATAGTATAACAAAATCTATTCAGTATTAATAATAAAATATAATCTTTATGCGTTTAACTTTTCAGGAGGCTGAAGAGCACCAGGACCAGCCAATAGGAAAAGGTGATTTACCCTTTGACAGAGGTGGGAATGATAATATTGTAAGTTCTAAGAATCATCACGTGAACCACAAAGACAAATCTTATGATGTTATTGACTGCATCGGCTTAAAGAAGCCATCGACTGAGGAGAACATGAAAGGACTAGCAACAAATCCATCAAATAAAATTCTTAATATTGATTGCACAGGCACGTCAAAGAAAGCGTGTAAACACGAAGAAGCTGATGTGTTTGCTCTGCAGGGCATTGTAATACCAAAGAAGAAGCACGATGTAGGGGATGGTACTCCATTCATGCCGGGAGTGTTCGAGTCTCCAGTTGGTTCACCAAAAGACAAGTAAGAATAGCTTCAGTTTTATCTTTTTACATGTAGAATAACTTGTACTTTTTTCACTAGGAATATTCCTTCATTTTCAAAGTACTTCTTTCGTAAAAACTTGGTAAACGTTATTTTTATATGGGTCAGTCTATTAACTTTGGACTTCGACCCATCACGATTCGCCTTTAGCTGTTAAAATGCACAACCATGCCCCTGCTGGGACTCGAACCCGAGACCTTAGAGCCGATGGCCTACCGCCGCAGACTGCTCGGTCACCTGGTCGGCTACTTCTTTCGTCTTAACCCTTATCAGATACTTTCCTCAGTACTATCATTAATTATTTTGATATGTTCTTATTACCACAGTTCAATTCCGGTTTAATTTTGAGAATGAGAAAAATTCACAGAATATATAACAGAATCATTTAATGAAATTAAGAAATCAATTTGCGAATGCTCATATATATGTTGTGATTTTGACTTATGATAAAGCCTTCTAGACTGACGGAAAGTGGAATCAAAACCTAAGAAAGGAATTATTTTAGGCGATTGAAACTTGGACAGCAGTTTGCTTTAATTGACATATTACAATGATACAACGTCAGAGCTCACACACAGGATGCGTCCGCAGTACCGCGGCTCATGAACATTGAACTGTTTCAGTAGATACGTGTAGAGCTGTTCGTAAGCGTTCGTGACACTCTGCAAAGCTGTGGTAATGTATGCTACAAGTATATAGAACGTCCCGAGAGCGGCAATGACGTACGTGTAGACAATTAACTCAATTTGGACGGCTTCGTGTGGTAGACTTTTGACGGAGTGAATTCTACTTTCGTGAAATCGCGGGAATAATGAGTCCGTCTCTGTCATGTTCAACTTACGTCAGAAACTGTTCCAGGGTGAATCTGCTGCCCGAAAGCTGAAGTTTAGATGCTTGCGGTGGACAAGTAATGTAGAAGATCGACGCATTCGTAGGAGGACTGTCGCGGGTCATAGGGGTCTGCAGTTGCTATTGGAGCTGAGGAACCAGGCATCACAATAGGAATTGTTTCATTTACCGGAGAGTGGTCTCCATATAAGGCGTCTTGTGGTGTATTTTCTGACCACTTCTCTCCACTGTCAAATACGTCTTCAGTAGAGTCCAGTGGATTACTAAATGGTACTCTGCGCTGTTTACGGACAATAGTAGTTTCTATCTTTGTACCAGTTATGGACGTACATGGAACAGGGGAAACCTTGGTGACACTTTTTCGCAATGTCGTCAACATATTTTAATGGAACAAAATAGTTGGAGCAACGTTGGTTTATTGTTATGTATGGTTGAAAAATAGTTGGTCCAAAGTTGTCGATGTTCGCGATGGTCACCCATTTTCTAATCAACCTTTTCAACTGCATATCAAAGTTGATTCAATGTTTAAGTTGGTTGGAAAACTGCAACGAACTGATCCAACGAAAGTTTATGATTGGCTCAGCGTTGTAACACAACTATCTTTCAATATAACCATTTTGTAACGATTATTTAAACATGTAAAACAACCAGTTTTTAACGCAACCATTTGTCAACAGTGTCCACCATTCTTCGAAGTTGGTCCAACCATTTGTGCTATAGGGCTACCGGACCGACCCAAAGCACTATGGTCTAAGGAGGGATTTTCTATGATAGCAGTACCACCCACGCTGTTATAAAGAACACTATGACCACGTTTAGTTCAAAATGGTAATGGAACCCGTTGTGCTGCTATTCACCAATGGCATTGAGCGGAACCTCTTTCAACACGATAGCGCTTGCCTCTTTACCGCAGCTGCAGCTTAACATAATATTAGAGATGTGAACTTGTTGTTACCCGGATTGGCAAGATTATAAGACCTTTCACCCATCGAGCATGAAGGAAGATGATTCAGCGCCAGCGCAGGGCTCATTCGTTACCGCCAATACCACTGCCATATAACCGTTCAGGTGCAGTAGGTGTGGATGATATCATATGCATCTACGATGGGTTGCATATGTGTACATCCTGTAAGTTGTTACCTTATAACGAATAAATGTGACACATCATCTAGACTAATCTGCTACGTTACATTTTAGTTTTGTCATTGTACACGGTCTAAAACTTTGATTTGATGACATACAAACTAAGCTACTGATATATATTTCTAGGCTACACGTACTTTTCATTGTTGAATTTTCGTTGCGTCACAGTTGCTCCTTGAATCGGTAGTGCTAAGTGAAGAGAGAACGGGAGAACTCGAAGCAGAGCTGTAATTAAACGATGGTCTCGGTAGAGTAAACGTGCCAGCAAATGACGGCACCACATTGAGTGAGTGAACATAGTATTATTGGTTGTCCATACTGTATCGATATATTATGGTAACAAGGAACTTTCTTGCGTTAAATATTATATTTGGTCTTTTGATTGCTGATCACGAAAACAAGGTAACGAGACTACTAATACACGTATGCTATCTGTCGCTCTCTTTAGATGAAACCTGCACACAATTTTGGAAATATAAATAAGAAGCAAAAAGAACATATGTTCACAAGAAGTAGCAAGGAAACGTAATATTCTTGTGAATCAAAAATAAAAACTAATAAGAGCGGGAATCAAACCGAAGGTTCCTGGTCAGCAATCTCACGTTCTCTTATTTTAAGCAATCTCACGTGGCAGCTGCAAATAATCGTTTTCGAGAAGTCATTTCAAGAACACCCCTCTTGGTTGCTTTATCATGTGACTATATTACTTCCGGGTGTAGTTACTTTTCCGAGGACCGTCTTAACAGAGGTACAAAGGTGATCACGATATTTTAATGTGCAACTAACTTTTAAGAATCAAGAGAGCAAGGAATCTTTTAATGGAAGACTTCTGAATACAGCTGAGTACCATGATCCTGAAACAAAAATTTAAAACATGGACTTAAAAGCATCAGTACTCCACAATCTACAAAAAATATAATTTTGATACGAGCTGTAACGAGGCCCCCGGGATACTCTAACAGGCCTGGATATAAAGCCAAAAACCCTCGCGTGACGTAGGCAAGCTGGGCTCATGGTTGCCGCTTTCACTAAAAGAAAAAAGGGTTCTGTGACTGTCACTTTTTATAGTAGTGTGAGTTCATTCAGAGTTGTGTTCTTAATTTTACATCAGTGAGTCGTACGTAATAGCACAATTGTTCCAAAAAGGAGATTTAGGTTGTTTCTATAAAATACTTGTTTCTTAATAAGTGGTCCAAATTTGAATCTTAATAGGTGATGTTAATTAGTACTATAAATTTTTTCGAGTGTTGCATAGAAGCACTCACTGTTGAGGATATACTAGTTCAAGCATCTGTTATTAGAGCAGTATTCTAAAGACACGTATAATAAAATATGATAAGATAAAATGAGATTATGAGCGGTGACAGCAAGATACGTCTGAGAACTATCAATTCCGTAATAAGTGTTTTTAAGAGCAGGTTAAGCTATCTTTCCAAAGGGTCTGAGGTATACGACACATTAGTTTTTTTAAAGTAATAATCCAACATCACATAAATGATTACTTGAGACAATTCAAGATCATTGAACTTGGAATCTGAAAGAACGGAAACATTGTCAGATTCTCATATTAAGTTCTTAAGTGAGAAACTTAGCTCGCTCCAAGAACATGAAAAATACGTAAATTT